>JAPXVT010000015.1:22294627-22307544 GCA_029823135.1 Acanthurus reversus | reverse complement strand
TGTGTGTGTGTGAGAGAGAGAGAGAGAGAGAGAGAGAGAGAGAGAGAGAGAGAGAGAGAGAGAGAGAGAGAGAGAGACACATGGTTGGTCAGTTGGTGGAGACAGCCCCTGGCAGTTGTCTGCCTTTCTGTAGGTATTACCTCATGCTTCCCTGGGGAGGCTTGAGTTTATGTGAATGAGAGAGAGAAAAAGAGAAAGAGTGTGTGTGTGTGTGTGTGTGTGTGTGTGTGTGTGTGTGTGTGTGGAGACCAGCTCTGCCTCATACTGTACACTCTGACATCAGTGTAATGGATGCGGTTGGGTGACACACACACTTCCATGATGGCGAACTGCTGTCTCAAAATGTAGATATCTTTAATCATGCAGCTTAACTGTGGTCTATTGCTGGCTAATTTATGTGGTTATGTTTGTTTACGTACAGGCAGTATAAACACACACACGCACACGCACACGCACACATAAACATAAGCATATGCATGAACAAACACAACATGGGGTGAGTGGGTTCATTGAAGGGAAAGAGGAGTCGTGTGTGTGTGTGTGTGTGTGCGTGCGTAGTCATCATAGTACACGAATACTGCAGACAGAAGATGAGAATGTTATTACAGTTATGAGTGCAGAATAAATGTACTTTCACAGTAAAAGCAAAGATAGTCAATATAACACATCAATGGCCAATGGTGTGAAATGGCATACACTTCCTGTCTCCTGAGTGGGCGGAGTCACGTCTCCCATAGACAGTTATGGAGCCATTATCCCTCCGTCTCGTCTGGAGGTGTTATAATGTCGCGTGAATGGATAAAAACTGATGGATTTTGTGTCGCCTGATATTTGTTTGATGTAAGTTTTAACATTTAATTCATGGTTTCACCTATGACCCCATTCAAATGTCCGTTTATGTCCGTTACGAAACAAGGCAGGAAGGCTCCTTAATCTCGCGAGAGTGTGTCGCTGAGACAGAGACAGTCTCGAACAGATTTTCTCCTGATTTGTGTGAAAAATGACATTTTAGTGTCAGAATATTTGGAAGATATGTGTCATGTGAAAAATGGGTCCAGTATGTATCTTGTTGACAATGGGGTGAAAGAATTGTTCATAATCTGTGATCACATTCATTTCTCCCATTAGAATGAATGGATTAAAGACTGCTTCCTGTCTCCTAAAGGGGCGGGGCCGTGGTGAAACCCATGTGACGCTGATACTGTCTCGGTTTCTTAACCGTCTCTGGTAAAAGCTCTCTGTGTGACTGATGATGATGAGAGCACCGTTCAGGACTGTAGCCGGGCCGGTCTCCAGGGTGACATTTAGCTGTTTCTGTGGCTATCAGCACAGCGATAAAAAATGCACCATGGCAACAGATGACCAATCCAGATTGAATTAGGCTGTTTTGGGCTCATGTAAAGAGTGTGTGCTCCTATTAACCTTGAAGTCTGCCAGCTTTGGAGTGTGAGATTTTGCTCTGTTTTGGTTGGAAGAGGTAACATTGAAGTAAGGTGAGCGGTGTTCCGTGTTTGTTGCCGCTCTTTTCTCTTTGAAGTAAACAATTACATTACCTGGAAATAAGCCCGCCTGCCAGGCTGGGAGATATTTCTGCCGCTTGGTCACAAACCGCTAATGACATAAAGGAGGCGACATCATTTAAGTGGAAAGAGAGACACGATTTCCTCTAGAAAATAAGCACTGCCTCATGACATGTGCAGCCATCGCTAAAAGCTTCTCTGGCTAAGATAAACCTGTTGACTAAGGAAATCAAATCCAAGATCTTTTTTATCTGACTGCCAGTCTGCTTTGGTAAAGATGTAATCGTTGGCTGATGGGAATTTTTTTTTTCTTTGACTCCTTTTTTTCAGGGAGAGCTAAAAGCAGATCCTGTCTCTCTACCTGTTGATGGTGCCAAGAAAACACACTTAAATGTGGAATTCCCATTAAAAAAGATCTTTGGAAATTTTCTGCTAATAGGGCATGATTTTAACTAGCTCTTGGGACGGAGCCTGATCAGAGGGAGCGCCGAGATGCAAGAATAGAGGAAACGGGTGATAATAAGAGGAGGTGGTGAAAGATTGAGAACAGATTGAGTGAAAAAGAAAAAAGAGAAGAAATGAAGTTGATGATATGTAGGAAAAAGACTGCTAAGATCAGAAATATTCACATATTGTTACAGAGTGAGAGTGTACAGACATGCTAGCTGCTGTGTACTGTGGTACAGAGCTCTGAGCTAACTGCTAATCAGCATGCTAACATGCTCACAGTGGCAATGCTAACATGCTGCTGTGCATCAGATATGTTTACCATGTTCACCATCTTACTTTTGCATGTTAGCATGCTACTGCAAGATTTTGGCTAACTAGCGGTGAACACACGTGGCTAAAAACCAAACTGCTTATAGTTTAAATTCTGCATTTTACTACAAGATTATAAAGAGCTCATGGCAGCCAGTGAAGCTGGAAAATATAAAAAGCCACCAGAACACATTTAAACATTAGAAGTGTCTTTGCTGAATGTGCCAGAGGGATTTAAAACATCCCCAGAGTGCTTTCTGTACTCAGTGAACTCCCATCTTCTCTCCAGAGTCAAACCAAATCTTATCTGTGGCTTTTTTTTGATGCAAAGGCTCCAGGCAATAAAACTAAACCCTGTGGCTGATCTGCGACGAGGAGGGAATTACAAGCTCACACACAAAAACATCAGAAAACACTCACATCCAGCTTAAAGGATGTGTGTGAGCGTGAGCCGGGGTTCTGCGATCTGTCAGATTTATGGTATCTAATGTGAAGCAGGTGTGAAAGCGAGGATTGCTCAACGCCGAGACGGGCCAGCTGAGGTGATAGCCAGCACAGGAACACCAGGACCGAATGAGGTGGACGGACAGATGGAGGAGGAGATGATGAGATGAGAAACCGACTCACATGACTGAAGCGTTTTCAGGCTCGAGACACACTAGAACATTTTAAACAGAGCCTGTTTGGAACATAAATTTAGAGCTTCTCAAACTGGATTATCACACTCTTCGATATGTATCCAAAAATTTTTTGATATTTGATTTGTTATCATCAAAAAACTTCTACATTTAGAATTTCCAAAGTGAATTTAACGCATTTCCAAACACATTGTTAAAGCTGCTTTAAAAGTATTAAGTTAATAGTTGGGAAACTCCTCCCCTAAAAAGCAACTGTCCAATCATAATTCAGCAACTGTAACCAGGCACTGAAGGCTGTTCTGCTTTGAATTTCTCCACATGTTGAGGCGGAGGGACGGGACTGTATTAGAGCAAAACTCACCACTTAAAGAGTTTTGAGGGTGTTGTGTTTTTTTGCCTTTCTAACATCTAAACAAAAGAAGAAACGGGTTAAAAATATTAGCCAAGTAGCTTCTACCAACATTGTAGTTGAACTCACCATCACAGTAAAGGATATTAATCACTATTTTGTGAGGTTATGAATAGTGCTGTATAGTAACAAAGCAGAAATACTTTGTTGTTGTACTTAAGTAGTTTTTTTTTTATATCTGTACTTTTTCTATTTCTATTGACTTTCACTTTTACTTTACTAAATTCTCCAAAGAAAAAGGATTCTTTTACTCCAACTGTGACGTAGTAGCAGTCGCTCAGTTGCAGATACAGCTTGAACTTAACCTACTGTGTTCAAATCAGGCCCATAGGAGTTTAGAAAGTTTAAAAACTTTTCTAAAAGCACTTTTTTTAAGCCCTTTTTTTCCCATATTTCATGTCCCTATGTAGACCAGAGGCTACATAAATGAACAATCAACAATAATTAAAAAGTCAAACCTAACTGCTTTTACTTGTACTTTTACTTTCAACACTTAAGTACAGTTATATTCACTGTACTTTTGACACTTTAAGTACAATCAATACCAGCTACATTTACTCAGGTTATATTCTAATGCTTGACTTTCACTTCTACCTGAGTCATTTTCCAGTAAAGTATATTTACTGTTACTCAAATACGGCTTTTGGGTACTTTATACAAGACTAGTCATGTAAAAAAAACAAAAAAAAACCCCAAGAAAAATCTAAATCCTTCGAGATGGTGCATCCATTATGTAAAAGTTGATTCTAAATATTGCAGCATGAAGAGTATCGACAGCAACTCTGTTCTGTTCTGCTCTGGATTTTTTTTAACTTCACAGCTCCAGTCAAACTTACCAATCAAGACAGTGTTACGTCTGCCACATTAGTTAAACCTCACCCTAAAAGCCTCCAAATCGGCTAGAAATGATTTGCGTATTGTGATTTGCCTGTGTATGAAATCGGTGTTTCAAAAACGACTAAAGATTTTAAGTAGCAGACCTGCCACCATTATTATCATACCTTTGAGAAAAAACAACAGCATAAGTTTTCGGATCATTCCCGTTATTGTGGATAAAAGAAAGAAAAATGTTACTTTAAATCCAAATAACCAACAAAAGCGACAAAATGTCAAAAAGAAAGTACATATAAAGACGATAGGGGAAAAAAATGACCAGTGAATGAAGATGGAAAGGAAGGGTGAAAAAAAGAAAAGAGGAAGAAAAAAATAATTTAGCTGTTAGTCACAACAAGTAAACAATACAGGAGGAGGAAAATAAAGGCAAAAACTGTAGAGCAGGAAGTGAGAGCAAACAGGTTTGGGTTAAAGCTGCACTGCTGAGATACTCACATGATCTCCGGGTTGGGGTCTCATCAGGGAAACCTGGTCGTACCCTCGGCGAAACAGAGCCCAGATAGCATCGAGCTTACCCTGAACCCAACAGAGGAGAGGGAGTCGTTTAACATCTGGTCACATGTGGACACCAAAACACACAATTCTTAAAAACTCTTTCAACCCTGTTAATGTGGATTCTACTGCATCAGCAAACATTCGGTCTGTGGTTGTCAGCTGCGCTCCTCCAAAGTCAAGCGTCTGCAGGTTTAAATCCCAAACAAACACTACAGCAGCTGATCCTACTGATTAGCTCCTTCCTCTCTGGTTGAAGTTGTGCTGATGAGTCATTTGGTCACATTTTCGTTAACATCTGACTCACTGAGGACAATTAAACTGAGAATTAAGTAGTTGACGGTGTCATTTTTTACAGATGCAGGGATTTGCCAGGTCAGAAAAGGTGATCCTGTTAATAACAGCTATAGAAATCTGGGAAACATTGTTGACAGAAATACTCCTGTAAAGCCCTACTGTTAAAGTATTAGCCAAAACAAATAAAAAATAAAAAAAATTAAAAATAAATAAAAATCCCCAAATTTAATTTCTTTGTATTCTTAAATCAAAATTCAGTCACATTTTCCTCCTGATAAAAAATGAGAGCAATTTTCACCAATTGTACACTCGCTACCTGTCCTAATTTATTTATGGAATCCAAGTTTCCCTTCAGTGTTGACATGTAAGGTCATGGTCTCTTGAAGATTAGCGATTTACTTTCAAAATAAAAGCCGTGTCAGGTAGACAGTTGTTTGGCAGAGCTGCCTTCAGAATTTTAATTTTTAAAAATTCTAAAGTCCAAACAATGTTGCTGTCGAGTTGACACAGCCCACTGCTGCCGTTCACGAGTCCCTAATTTATTAATTTTTTCCATGTTTTTCATTTGACAGCGTGAGAAATATGGGGTGTGACATGAGCGTGTGTGAAAAGGCGCAAATGCGTGTGTGTCAGGTCCAATATGTGAAAGTCGGCACCGCTGATTGCAGGCTAAAGGTAGCCTAATGTTAGCCTCTACCCATGTTTGTCATGACACCTCCCACTTTTCAATGGTCCAATCCAATTTCTTCCTAGTTTTATCCCACCTGCATATCCTGTTTATACTGAAAAGGCATTGTGATACGGAAGTTAGATAATCTTGAAATGATGTTCAGGTGAACTTTAACTTTTGATACAACTAAAAGACACAATGCTGAACCTAAATCTGTTTTTAAATATACTGTATTTAGAGGGAAAATCTCTTTCCTTACATATGGTTTAAGGTGCGGCTGTCATGATATATTTAATTGGACCAAAAAGTTTCAGACTCCTGAGCCTCAATGGCTCGTAGTCAATATCTTAAACATGATACAACTAATAAAAGGATCTCCAAGTGTAGAAGCACAGAACTGCACGGAGACCCAACACACAGTGACTTGCCAATTTATAAATAAAGTTTTTCCCACACTGCCTGTGTGTATGAACAGTGTAATGTTTCACTCTGAATCACTGCAGTGCTGTTAGCAGGCCTGAGTCCTACTCAAAATGCAGCCTTAAAGTTGAAGGCAGCAGCATCTACAGATAACAGTAAGTGCTGCTGCTGTGTGAATGGCCAGTGTTGCTGCACAGAGCTGCATTGTAGCGCATGATTAAAGCACAAACAGCACTGACGCCAAGTTTAATAATGTATGTGTCTGCAGAATGTTTCTTTTTTTTTTCATTCTGCTTGTGTGTGCACATTGATAGCTGGGGGAATTGGTGCTTTTGCAACTAATTATACATAAATATGGCCAGAACGGGCTTTGTTCCTCCCTGCTGTCATGTGAAAACTTTGCAACTCTGCTTGTGGTGCTCCTCATGTTTTAACTTCAGTTGAAGGAGTTCAGGCTTCTTTGCGGTGCTGCAAAAGTCTCGACCTCAGTTATTTGAAACTCACATGGAAGGAGCTCAAAAATGCACAGCGGTCAATCTGTAAACATGGCAGATTTTTGGAGTTCCCAAAAAGCTCACATTTTGTTGCAGCTAGTGGGTTCTGCACAAATAGGTCAACTACATGACAGCATTTTGGTGAACCATTGTCTGGTGGTCCTGAGGGAAAGTGAGTGTGTGTTTACCTGTATGGGCGTGTACCACTTGCGGTCCTGAGCCGGCTTCTTATTTTGGGCTTTCTTAGGTTTGGGCTCAAAGGGCTCGTATTCCTGCTCCGGCATCTTCACCACGGCGTTCTTCGGCTTCTCCAGCTTAGCCCCCTCCTCGGTTGAGCCCTTCCCTCCCCAACGCACCTACATGACAAACAATGCATGAACACATAACAGAATAAGAGCAGGGAATATTGATGTGAGTAGTTCAGATTCCATCAACTGTGTGTTTCTGTGTTTAGGTCGTCTTCTCACCTCCATCCTCTTGATCCCTCCGATTCCTCTTCCGCCATAATATGAGGCATCCACAGTGGGCCACTTCTTCTTGGGCAGGCCATCCTCATCATCTGACTCCTAAAACACACATATTGCACAAAAAATGACTTTTCCACCGTCATAATTTGCGTAAATGTTTTTTGTTTTGTTGTTGTTCTGAGTTGCCATGCTGTCTTTATATATACAGGTGTGTGCCGGGACAGATGGGTGATTGGAGGATTGGTTTCCAGCTCCAGCCGATGATTGGCTGCTGCATGTGGGATGTCTGGTGTATAAAAAGCTAAGATGGCGACGCGCTGTGCAGCTGAAGCCTCCTCCTCCTCTCCCAACCAGCCACACTCAGCTCTTGGTTTCTACACCTTAGTTCTGTCAGCTTCTGCCGGGGTGGTAGGGGTGGACTGCCGATTTAGTAAAACCTTGTTTTCTCCTGTTTATGCTAAATTAGGGAGGTAAGTCTTTGTCATTTGGTTAGTTTGTTTTTGCGAGGCTGGTTCTACTCTCCAGTTAGGCTGATTTTGTTGTTGTTTTGTTTTGTTTTTTTTGGATTTTGTTGTTTTGGCCTTGGTCCACCTCAAAGCTATACCTGCGGATATCTTTTTTTCATTATTAGAAATAAACTTATTTTCTTATATTGAGCTCTTTTGTGTTTGTGGCTACTTAGGACTTGGGGAAGATGGGTCCTTTTCATGTTGTGTCTCAGGCCCCCTGAAAGACTTCCTGTGCTGAGATCTGTGCAAACATAAGATGGATTTATCCAGCAGTCCTGAAAAACTACTATGTGTGAATCACTTGCTAATAATTACTAAAAGACAAAGATGTATTCATAAGTTTTAACATGCATTCTTTATGATTTTGAGGGTTATTCCTGCAAATTTGGTAGTATTTTGTAGAAGTCCACACACTCATCAAATAACTACTACATTTTTATTTTATTTCTTAAAATTGCTGCGTGTTTGGTTCATAGTCACCAAACTATAGGTTTTCAATCAGACTTGGTTGTTAATATGTGTTTGTGTATTTGTGTGTTTTGACTCACGGGCTCAGGAGGAGGTGGAGGAGGTGGCTCTTTGATCACCTGCAGAAAAAAAAGAGAAGACACTTTTTGACTTTTCACATATTATTACTGACATCAGTGCTTCTTTGTTGAACCCTGAGGATGCATCTTGCTCCTTTGGAGTTAGACAAAACCCTTTGAGGCTCTGGGTCACTGCAGTGTAAGTGTAAGTTTTTAAAACTTTCTGAATGAAGTGTCAGTTTCTTACCACAGTGCAGCAGAGAGGCCAGAACCACCACATGAAGAGCAGAGCCAGCAGGAGGAACAACACCAGCAGCGTGATCAGGAGGATGGTGCCATCGAACTACAGAGAACACACAACATTAGAACAATACTACGGCATGCACAGTGCTACTATACCAAACCATGAAAGGCTGACTGCACGACAGATTTAAACTAAAAAAAGTGAGAATAAACTGCACGGCTGTGTCAGCAGTATGTTTGAAAGAAACAGAGTTAGTAGCAGAAGCTTTATCAGAGACAGAACAGATTATAATCCAGTGATAAAGGATGTGGGATGATGCCTGTATGATGGATTTGTGAGTATGTTTAGAGAAGCCTTGTGTTTTTGTGCTCTTCCTCAGATCTGTCACTAGATATTCATGTTTTTTTTTCTGATCAGTGGTTATCTTCAGTTGTGTGATCCCTCAATGAATCCATCAGTGACTTTGCTTTATTTTAAGCCAGGCAGGCGCGCCAAACATGGTTCCCATTACGGGAGCGCAGATGAGGATCACATGTGGTTAGACTTTCCCCTATCTATCTTGTGGTAAAGACATAGAAGGATATAAGTGAATTCAGCAGGGGGGTCTGTCGCACACAGCACAACTGACTGTTTCTTAACTGTGTTTTGATCTTGATCTTAGCTTGCATGTCGTCTTCGTCTCAAGCAAGCAACTTGTCTTGCCTCCATCAGCTCAACGTGACTTGAGCCTATTTCGCTTTGGGTTGTTGGTGAGAAGATGCTTATTGTATTGCTGTGACTCATGCAGCTCTCTATAGCATGAACCACAACACAGCTGTTTGAATTCACAACATTTTCAAGGACATGAAGTCACATGACTAAGTGGGAACAGCTTCAAAGATCATTTTCCTTTAAGAGCGGGTGGGAATCTGCTGCGGCCACGTTCCATATGTACCAACATACGTGTTTTATTTTGCTAAACTGCTTTAAATTGTCCTAATCTGCATCATGTTGGTTTTAAGGGAAACCACAGACTCCATTCTGCTTCTGACACAGTTACAGTTCTATCAGCTCACACATCTACAAAGCTGTTTCCACTGAGTGGTACAGTTTGCTTTGGTACTGTACGGTATGCATTTTCTGCGTTTCCACTGTTAAAAGGCTACCAAAGGGTACCGCGCCGTACCTATTTCGGTCAGCCTTTCGCTGGGGCACCAAGCGGTCCCATAAAGGGCCCAGCTGCTTTTAATTGTGTCTTAGAACTGTTAATATATAACTTCAGTAAGTTTTATACATTTTTTTAGGTGGAAATGTTACCATGTAGATTTCAAATATGCAGTCTGTTTAAGTAAATAACGCTTGTTTATATCTCTGTCACAAAGTTTTTGGATTTGTGAAGAGCTGCAGCTCGCGGTGAGGCCTGTCGATCAGCTCATTGCAGCCCTCCAGCTCTTTACGCTGAGAAAGTTAACCGATGAACCGATGATCTGTGCAGAGATAAAACGCTCGCCGTAAAGTTTCCGTAGCATTTTCAAGATGATAAAAAAACGAAAGGATGCTTTGCTGCCTTTAGCCGTTAATTCTTTGCCAAAAGTTTAACGTTTCTGGTAACGTTTCATTTACTGAGCTGCTCGAATGCATCTTTTAAGGTGTAATGTTTTTTGCATGTTGTTTAATGCCCGAGTTATGCCCTGAATTAATCGGCCCACCTTAAATGCCAATGTGACAACTTAAAGAGGATTTAAGAGGATTTATTTGTCACATAACGTTATACATATCGTACACATACAGTGGTGAAATGTCTGAACATCAACCATGATTCTTTTGCTTTTGCCTTTCTTGCATGATGACATACACTTTAGTAATGACTGGATCTTTAAACACTTTATTGACTCCGCATGAATTTCTTTTAGTTTATGCATGTGAAATGTTTTTCAGCTCAGTGGAAACAAGGCTGACGAATCTCCAAATATGCCATCAAACAGCTTCAGCTGAGGGGTAAAATCACTTCACTTGTGGCTGTTTCTGGACGCTTTTCTGTCATTCACAACCAAAATGTTGAGACTGAACCAGAAGCCTCGAGGTCATGTAGCAGCTCCTCTAACTTTTTGTCTCCTGCCACCGCCGCGGGGGGCTCAGAGGGTCTTTATTTGGAAGCAGCCTGCTACTACATCCCCTGTGGTTTGGCTCCCCAGAAAAGGGGAAAATAACAAGATTGAAAGAGGTAAGATGAAAGAGATTAAGGAGGTAAGGAAACTCACTGCAGGAAGAAAAACAACAGACCTCTAGGAAAAGAGATGAAGTTGGAAAGGATTGAAGAAGCACCAGTAAAAAACAGCATTCCTCAGCAGATTGGAGGAAACAGCACTAGTCAATGACTGATACTCCTTTTTTACTTTTAACTATTTTATTGCATGTTTTTTGCATTATTGTACTTGGGAGGAACTTGAGAGAAAACCAGCTTTCATCTGTTTTAGCCAGCAGACATTTTAAAAATATTTGTAAAATTATTGGAGTTTAAATTACACTTACATGACTCTACTGAACCACATGTTGAATGATAAATGATGGTCAGTATTACTGCAGGTTAAAGGCATGAAGCCAGGACAAAAGGCTGCCACTTACACACTCTGTGGTGGTGATGTGCACGTTGCTGCTGATGAAGGACAGACCGTCGTTCATGCTCACTTGGAGATAAATCACCCTGAAACAAAACAATCACACACACAGAACAAGTTAGCCCTTTGTCTTCATGTTGGGATGTAATGTTACAGCCGACAACAAGCCTGTTTGGAGCAGTTTATTTAGTCTGAAGCATTTCCTCCTTGAGTTCAGTTTGTTTGATCAGGGTGATGTCATTTGAACTTGTGTTCACACCACATAACGTCACAGAGTCGCCTGCAAACTGTGAGGTGATTAATTGCAGTGAAAGTGTACTTTATGAACCAACAACCCCAAAAGACAAGGTCTGTTGAGAACTATGAGTTAATAGAAGGCTAACAACAAAGTGATGTCCACAACGATGCTTAAATTTAACTATTCCTTTTGTCGTAGAAGCTGGAATCAGATCTCTTTGCAGCTGCTAAAACTGTGCCCAATAAATGAGCTACTTGGTGAGTTGGTTGACTTTTGTTTATGAGCCCTGTTTCACTTGTAATTGAGCAATTTGAACCTAAATGAACCAAATACAGAAGTTTTCCACTGCGGTTAAAAAGTAGAAAAAAACCAAACTGTAGGTGTGACTGTGTGACCCACTGAGACACACAGCAGGCATGGAGGAGGCCAGGAGGAAAAGGGGAAAAAAATCAAAACAAAACAAAACAAAGTCTGTTAAAATTTTGTTTTTATGGTTCTGGGCAAGTTGTCTATTTTTCCAAGACATGACATCATAATAATTGCACTCTCAGGAATGAGAACAATCTCTGTCACCTGCCCTCTATAAAAGCAATCAGCTACTCAGAGCTCCTAATTTTTTTTTTTTTCTCTGTGAAATTACTGTCAAAACATGCTCATGCCCATCCTCCAGCTCAGACATCATTCATGTCAAATCTCCTCTGTGGATGTTTAGCCCCTCCTGAGATTTTTAGAGCTGCAAGAGTCTTTCTTGATGGTCTGAATCCATTATTTTTCTGAGTGGAGAAAAACAATTCTGGGAATTTCATGTGACCTCCATTGGCCTCCTTGGAGCCTGTTCCTGTTCAGATCTTCAAAACATTTGGATGAAAGGAATGCATTTCAAACACCCAGCTCTTATTCAGAAAAGGACCAGGTGGATGTGAATGAGGTCTGGCAGATGGAAAGCAGACCTTTTGACCGATAAACCTGTCTTTTCTCTGACTCAGAGAGCTGTCTGTCTGGTTGAAAAAAAAGGAGGGTGGAGGGAGAGAAGAGCTGGTTTACTGGGTGAAGTTCATGAAACACAGCATGTGTATCATGCTGACAACAAACAGCTGGGAGCCTTGGGATTGAAATTTGAAAAACAGTCTTGAAGCCAAAAAAAGGGACCCTTTGTGTTCATGTGTTTGATGTATCAGTAGAATATGGTTGAATGCAGCTGAGTAAAAAACATTCCAAGTTTTAAGTTGTAACTTGTGTGCTAAGATTAGACAGCTGCCAACATAGTTTGGTATATAAGAGTTTGATACAAATAAAATAATTGCAAAATAGTTGTGAAATAGAATTAGAAAGCATTTTGTGATGAACTTTGGTTCTTTAATATTAATGCAGCATCATTTGAAAACCACAGCGGACCTAAATGTTGTTGTGGAACAGACTGATCTGTTCATGGCTGTGGCTTAAAGCATCGGATTGGTGTTATTCTTAATATTTCTCTGTGTCAACAAATCCAATGAAAAAACCAAAAGTGTTGTGTAACTCCTTCTGACCTGCTATCCTGTGGCACTCGGCCCAAGAACATTTGTTCCTATTGAAGACATGACTTTTTAAAATTGGGTCACAAATGTATAAATATTAATTTTACTGGACCTTGAACCCAAGTTCTTGTCAACTTTTACAGAGGAGGGATAGAAAGCACTTTTTCTGGAAACATCAAATATTGGCATGGGATGTGCAGGGCCCAGCACAGTAAGACTCTGCAG
>JAPXVT010000015.1:21963582-21974536 GCA_029823135.1 Acanthurus reversus | reverse complement strand
TTGTTTACATCAAAGAGGAGGCCTCACCTGGGAGTTGTAGTTTAAATCTCTATTACTGCCACCATCAGACCTCGTAAATGGACTACAATTCCCTGCGCCCTCTTGGGGTGGGACTTTCCATCAGATTTGCAGGAAGCTCTATTTACGAGCGCGATAGGGATCTTCCACCAAATGACAGCATCTGTTTCCTCATTGTTTATTTTAATGTCAGCCTATGAGCAAGTATAACTGTAAAAAACAATTTCGGCCTGGTTACCAGAGGCCTAATAAAAAAAGATCGCAGTTTCAATTACGTCTTTCCTCATTTGTTCATCGTCACATTTCTTCACCCATTTCTTTTCAGGTTCTGCCAGAGCTGTTTTCAGGAGTGTTTGCGTCCACAGAAGCCTGTTTGTGCTGTTTGTCGGGCCGGACTGGGCCACTGGACTAAAGCTGCCGAGCTTGAGGCCCTTATCCATACAACTGTGGCGTCTTGTAAGGGATGTGGAGTTCAGGTATGACTTCTCACACAGAGTAAATGCTGACATAAGACACCTCAGTGACTTAACCATGAAGTTAGATCACTAAAATGCACAAGACAGTCACTCAGTCCGGAGATAAAACTATATCAGCTTAGGGCTGCAAGATTATTTTGATAAATATTGAGGTCACAATAATTTATCACAATTATTCTTCTTAACTTTAGGGACAAAATACAAAATCATTGTGTTTCTTTGCAGTGCAGTCTCATGCTCTACTTGCATATTTTTTTTCTTGCTTACTGACCTTCTGCTCCAAGTATTTGTTTTCCATTTTTCCCGTGTGCTCTCTGCTGTTACTCTTGCACTCTAAACTGCCACTGAAGGGCTGCACGATTAACTGTTAAAAAAAAAAAAAAATCACGATTTTGTTTTATATGTCTATGCAATGTAATTTCTAAATGACCATGATACACTCGCTCTTACCCCACCATGCATCAACGACATGCTGTACGGAGAGTTATTTTGTGTCAGAACAATGCAATTTCTTGTATCAAATACATTTAGCCTGCTCAATGTAAAAAACTAGCTATTAGTTCATCCTTCATAATTACAACCCAGTAGATTTTTTGCTCATTTCTCCTCCTAACTACAGCGCTCCACACACAGCACATGTCACACAAGTGGGAGGGACATGGCTCCAATCAGCAACACCGTTCAGAAGGATTTAAAAATGATAAAGACACTAAACAAGCGATAATGTTACCTCATGGCCTCATGCAATTATTTGTAAATGTTGCATTGCCTGCTCTGTACACCTAGTGTTGAACGACAGTCGAGACAGGATTGCTTGGTATTGTGAGCAAGCATGGAGGATGTGGCAAATTGTTTCCAGACTTCATTTAGTCAAGGCTAACTTTTGATAACACATGGCGTTAGCTTCCTGCCTCAGTCTTCTCTGTTACTTTCACTTTTACTCTACTATCCATGGTCTGTCAGTCCCACTCACATCGGACAAACATGAATAAGTGCCTCTGTATAAGAAAACATGCATGTGCAATGTGCAAACTTTGCATAACAGAAGATCAACGCAGTACAATAGAACCATATGTGAGCCTGACGGTGCATTTCTTCACCGATGATTTCGCCATGAAAAAACTGTTGCCTGCAGACAGCATTCTCCCCAGCAGATCACAGGAGTGAGGGACTGGCACAGGGACTAAAGGAGATCAATGCCCTTTAAAAAAAATAGTGTTTTTAGCTAGATATTTTTAAGTCTTTATGAAAACCATTAGCAAGAATTATTTTCTATTTTTTTTTGTTATTTATCCTAAGCTGTACCTCTGGCACTCTATTGTTGTTGTTTTTTTTACTCTAAGCAGCATTTTGATTTAGTGTTGTAACCTAAAAAAAATTATTCAAATCTTTTTTTCTCTTTATTTTCTAGAAGACTGTCAAAATATAAATCCATCTCTGTAATGTTTAAAAGCCCTCAAGAGTGCAATAAATGTTTTTGTTAGTAAAGCAAAAAACAAGAATCTCCCTCTGCTGACTGGCTGTTGGTTGAAAAAGGGCTTAAATGGAAATGTGACAGAGTCCACAAGATGAGTGCTCATTTTAAATATTAATATTGTAGTTGCTCATCTTCATCTAATTTTTGGAGGCTAAAATCTAGATTGTGATTTGTATTTGATTAATCATGCAGCCTGAAAACAGAAACATTTCAGTGGCAGTTTTAACAATTATATATCATTTTGGTTGTGCACTAGTCGTTACTGATGTGTGTTTGCTCACTTTTCAGGTTTGCCTCTCTCAGATGAGAAGCCACACAGCTGCCTGTTCAAAATACCAGGAGTACATTGAGGAGGGAGTGAGGACTACTGCCCAGAGCCAGCCTCCCATTATCAGGTAATCTAACCTGTTTACTTCTACCCATGTAATAAACGGTATCTTAAGGGACAGTGAGCAGTAAGGTGACATTTTGTGCCATCACTGACAAACGTTGTTTTGTGTTGTTTGCTTGTTTTTGACAAAAACAGAAGTGAATTTCAGAGGCTACTATCATGTTTTGGTTAAGTAGTGCTTACATTTTGTACAAACAATTACAAAGACAGAAACTAAGTAAATACTGTGTAGTACACTAAGTAGTAAATAAGTGTTTTGGGGTTTTTTTTCCCCCGAAAGGATAAAATTATGCAATCTGATTGCTTCATTGAAATTTATGTCATGTAACACTAGAGATTTCACTATTATACGTTTAGCTATGATGTGCTTAACACTATGTTGTTTCATTATTGCTGTAGAGATTGAGGACACTAATGCTGCAGTGAAAAAAACTTCTACAACCCAGTTTAATGTGGCCAGAGAACCACAGGACTTGCAGAGCTTCTTTTCACAACAACAAATTTTTATGATCCATTTAAACTATCTGCAGGACTTGGATCATCGGGGTTGACCGAACAGTTTTCTTTCTGTGTCACAATCCTGCAGCGTGAACCCATACAAAAGTAGCTCTGCACGGGGCGCCCGGTGGCTCGGGTGGTGGAGCGGGCACCCCATGTGCAGAGGCTTTGTCCTCCCCGCGGCGACCTTGGGTTCGATTCTGCCTCTGGCCCTTTGCTGCATGTCATTCCCCCTCTCTCTCCCCTGTTTCCTGTCCACTCTTCAGCTGTCCTGCCTGAGTAATAAAGGCACAAAAAGCCCAAAAATATATCTTTTAAAAAGAAAAGTAGCTCTGCAGTTGAAATGACTGTAGTGAAGAATGGGGTGAAACTCTTTAAACAGTTACCTTTATAATGACTTCATGACAACCCTTTGGATTGGGTTGTTCTGCCCAACACTTGTTTTTTCTTATGAATATGACAAACTAATGATCAGGCTGACTTTCCAGTTTTTTCACTTCATCAGTGAAAGTTGAGTTTACAGTGGAGCACGGGTTTTGCTCTTCTCATGATTTGTTTTAACCAGCTGGAATATTTTAATTAATGAAAAAAGAATTGCTTTTCTGCAACAAAGCTTTTAAATCCAAAGATACAACTATTATTTTAACCAGAACTATTACTGTCATGCCAGAATATCAATGTTATATTCATATCAAACAATTCTTTCTCCATTATATTCAAAAGGCAGCATTCCTATAACTGGGAAACAAAAAATAGTATTCAAAACAAAACAACAGAATCAGTAGTGTGACTTTTTTTTTTTTTTTTGCTTTTTTGTCTTTGCCATAGTCCTGTGCCAAACCGCTTCACCTTCACCTGCCCGTATTGCAACTGCCAGAACCTCGATCAGGACGGCCTCATCGAACATTGCACAACTCAGCATGCTCGAGATGCACGTCAAGTGGTATGAAATCCCAACCACACGGTGACTCTCAGAGTTGCCCTTTGAAAACAAGGTTCTAGACATTGTTAATTCCACACTGTGTTTCTGTTCAGGTGTGCCCCATCTGTGCCTCAATGCCTTGGGGAGACCCTAGCTACAGGAGTGCAGACTTTTTTCAGCATCTGAAGATCAGACACACCTTCTCATATGATACTTTTGTTGTAAGTTAAGGCTCTAAACGCTTATCTGGCGTTTCTGGGTTTTTTTTTTTTTTTTTATGTTTTTTCTTGTTTTTCTTTTCCTGTCTTTCATTATTGCTTTGTTTTTATTTCTATTTGTGAGGCACTTTGTGCTACATGTGTATGAAAAGTGCCATATAAATAAAGTTTATTATTATTATTATTATTATGAATTTACTAGTTTTTGGGCAAAAATAAAAGTATTTTGGAAGTATTGAGCCGGCATTGCAATAAAGAAGACTTGGATTATATCACATCAAGCTTTTGAGATTTTTAGATGGACATTTATTATTTGTTTTTAAACGGTATCTCCAAAGACTGCCAGCAAAAGCAGCTGAAGTGAGCGGCTCGCATTTTTGGCAAAAATCTATTAACTGTGGAATAACGCTGGCAGAAAAAAAAAAAAAAAAAATTAAATTCAAGACATCTAAGAGTGGGTAACTGAGAAACAAAAACTGTTTTGCGGTGAAATATTGCTTTAAGTCACGGCCATAAAAGAGTGTATTCAGGATAAAGTTAATCAGTCCTGGTATTATGGTATTTGTAGAAAAAATGTGATGTCACCTGCCATGACTAATTATGGTTGCTAAGCTTTAACTGTCCAATTTGATAAGACGGATTTAGCGAACAGTCATCTCAGAAAAAAACTCTGGAGTGCACATCATGAAGAGAAGCTAGTTAAAAGAGATATAATTTAAATGGTCCGAGAGCATAAATTACATAACTTTTGCACCCCAAAATATATCAGAAGAATATGAGCACCAAATGCCTGTGAACGCAGCCGTAATGTGTGTGATGAAAATCCCAGCTATGTGCTGCTTTGTCCAAACAGACTGCAAAAATATGTTTCCTATAGTTAACCTGAAATCTCACCCCACACACTCACTCATTTCTCCACCCCATCTGACCACAGCAGTCTTAACACCGCTGTACTCTTGCTGAGCTGGTGGTAGGAAGCTCGTGAAGTGACACCCACCAGGACATCTTGAAATACCCCAAACCGCCGGCAGCTGACGACAGGCAGGCTGGCCATGCGGCTGGAGACTTTCCCACAGACTGGCTGACCGACCAACTTGCCATAAAGATGCTTTGGATGATTCAAAATCATCTACGCATAAGGAGCTATGCTAATGATCCTGCATCAGTGCTTCTGACAAGTCTTTGTGTGTAAAACTGTTTTGAAACCCCAAACTCCAAAAACTTTCCAATTACAACTTTCTGGGGAAAAAAAAAAAACTAGATGAGATTTACAGCCAGAGCCATAAAGCTGTGTGAAACAGTCTAAGCATGAATTAAACTGCCAAACATCACATAAAGCAGTGTGATGTTTACTGCAAAGCATGCGGTTCTGAAGAAATGCAATTCGAATCCAAGAAAGAAGAATTTCTTCAAGATGCTACATCATGCTTATATGCTAAAGCAGAATTATTCATTCTGCTATAGGCTAACAAGGCCAGCAACCAAAAAACAGCACCTTTCACAGAGGCAGTATACTAAGCAATACCAAATAATGCAATAAACCACAGCTTTATTATCTCACCTATCCCCTGTCAGTTGCTTTATGTTGATATCAACAACAGAGGAAGTGAGCTTTTCTTAGATTTCCACATAGATCCCTCTCTGCTGTTCAGTTATCGGTGTTTTTCGATCCCTCAAACAAGGTGATCGACATTTTCACCTTGTTTGCTTAAGACAGTGGTAGTTTTTATAGACCCGACAGTCCTCAGACTGTTCTCCGCTGGGAACATACCTTTGAATTTGGTTCCCTTCTGTGAAACCACTAACCCTGCAATGACCATATGTGACCTACATTCTGCTGTTGCTCTTAATCACTTTTAAAGGGAAGATAGGAAAAAAAAAAGATCCTACTACTACTTTTTTCTTTTACCACTACTTTTTTACTACTTTTTTTTCCCCAAATGTTTACTTTTTAAATATGAGTAGGTTTGCATGGCTTTGCTAAATCAAGGCCTTCCCTTCATTGTAGTCAAAATGAAAACACATTTTATCAGAATTACTTTGTTCCTCAACTTGATGCTTGTGCTTGCCAAACCAAAATTGCCATTAATCAAAACTAGATAGAAAAATAACAAATAGAAGATGGAGGGATGATGAGCAGCAACAGAGTCGAATCCTTCCCTTTTATATACATGTGGGCTGTTTTCACTTGCTAGACTACTGGACATCTCAGCTGAAAGTTTGCTAACAGTATTGCTGATCAAGCTACCTAGCTTAGCTGGGTGTTAGCATGATTGTCTTGACTTCCTGGAGTATAACAAATAACTAAAGCTAGCCTTTTTACTGAAGGCTACACAACCTTTTAATCTTAAACCATATCAGATATTTTGTTATTTTAAAAGAAGTGTGTGAAGTTTCATACTAGACGTCTTGGCTTGCTTAAACGTAAAAACTTTGCTTACACTGTTGCTGATCAAGCTACCAAGCTTAACTAGCAAGACTGTGCATGAATATGCTGCTGACTTCCTTGAGTTTGACAACTACTAAAGGTATTTACTGCAAATAAACTTTATTTTTGTAAACTCAATAATGTTGAAAGATTGTGAAAAGCAAACTTAAACTTGTGCAAATAGTTGAAAGGACGTAGTTCTAAGAAACTCTGGTTTTATTGTATCCTCACCATGTAGTTACAGTTCCTAGAACTGTGTTTTGAGGAACTTTTTAGCTTCAACTCCAGAGTTGGTACTTTCGCAGTACATGAGGAACTATAGCGACCTAGTTTGAGGCTGTATTCAGACCAAATCAGGAGGTCGGGGGAAAATGTAGGTTTTCTCATTCATTTGAATGAGGCCCGTCCGTTTAAGCTGAGGCGGTCTGAGCTGCAGCGGCTACAGCCGAAAAAGTTGAAATCCACTCAACTTTTTTGCTGGATTGGGGGAGGAATAGAGAACACAATTGGACATCACACAATAGGTCCTCTTATGTTAATTAAATGACGCTTACATTGGACAACCCTGCTGCATTTCTCCAGACCACCTGATTTGGTCTGAATACAGGAGCCAGCGTCAGCAACCGCCGTTTTTAAAAGCCTGTCAGCTTGTATATACAAGATGGCACAGCACAAGACCCAGAGCATGTAACAAGATTGTTGTTGGTTTTTTTTTTTGTTGTATCTTCTCTGAGATTTAATGAAGTTCAGCACAAGATTCTACAACACTATCGCCACATACAAGACAAAAGTGTGGAGAGGTAATGCAGTTGCCTTCATTCGTTGTTGTTGTAAATTTTGCAAAAGTTCTGTTGTAAGTTGAGCAGAAATGATGTTAGTATAGCCTACCAACTGCTGGACAGTTTACGTAGCTTATGTGGGGGGTTCCTACTGGTTGTGTGAATGCCCACTGAAAAAAGCCCTTGATGGGGTTTAGTTCCCCGGGAACTTCCCGGTGGACAGTTCCTCTCAAACAGTTCCTAGAACTATTTAGACCGAAAACAGCTTCAGTGAATTTGGGCAATTTTGGGCAACATTACGAAGCTTGAATTAAAGACATTTTTATACTAACACCAAGGTGGTAATGTTCCCTTTTCTCTCACATCGTCATTGTTCATTAAAATCTTTAAAGCACAGTCAGTGCCGTAGCAAACACACTGATGCATGGAAACAAAGGCTGCAAAGTTTCTGGGTAAAATATCATTTCAAACTGATTTTTTCCGCTCGTTCAAAAAGGCAGATGTATTAAATCAAAAACCCGCCCTTTCTTCACAGTAAATTTTTCACAGCGTAAATCTTGATAGCATCTACAGGATGACGTTTATGTGGTGTTTTTGCCCCAGGCTCCGTGTAGCTCTGTCAGTACGGCAGCTGGACATGTTGGAATAATCAGAAACGGGTAATCTGGTGTGCTCTCTGCCATAAAACTGACTTTAATCCTCATCTTTAAAATGTCTTCCTTTTACATTAACTTTTAAATGGCAGAAGAGTGCATCACACTACAGTGGAAACATTAAAACAAACCACTTTTTGTTCAACAGTGGCACAGAGTTGCATTCATCTGCTGACTGTATTTCAGATTTGTGGCTCTTCTTTGTGCCCCAACAAACTGACTGTAAACATCAATACACAGATGAAGACTGGAGTGAATAATGATCCTCTGTGTCTTTACCATCACTGCTCCAACTTACTGTATTATAAAGGACGAAGCTATGAATAATCCACCCTTTCACTTCCTGTTGTGTCTTTCTATTTGCTCACTGTGTTCCCATTATGGCCATAAACAGTCCTATTTGTTGGCTTCTTGTTCCAGTTGTCCCTTTTCATATATAGAACTGCAGTAATTCTAATTTTTATTTTTGCTTGACATGATTCCGACAGAAGTCCTAAATTTCTGTGTTCTCACTATACTTATCCACGCCACATCCATGTACTGTGTCGTCGCCCACATATGTCATAGAAATACCTAAAAGTTCAGTTTGTTTATGCCAACAGGAGGCCGTGTCCACACTGAGCCCTGCCCTCGGCTTTTCTGCCAAACCTTCTGACCTGTCTGAATGTGTTTGTTATAGCAGTAGAAAGCAGAGTAATGGGACTTTTGTATGCGAGACAGATTGTGGAAACACCTGGTCACCTAATGTTATCCGACCGCAGGAATTCCATCCGTCAGACGTCACAAACACACACTTGTGCACATAAAGTCTCAGTCATCTGCTCTTTCTCGTGTGAAGTGGGGACCAGGAGCAATGGTCCCTAGGGGGGGTTTAAGCCCTCAGATGTGTGGCTAATGTTTATCATAGCTGTCAACTCTTGGTGTTGATACTGGGAAGAAAAACCACTGCCAGCTGGTCCACTGAGCTAAAAAGGTTTAGTTTTATTAAGTTTTGCTCGAACTTTGGCTCTCCAATACACTCATACTGCCCAGATCTGGGTTACTGTATTTTAAAATGTCTGGTATTAAGAATTTATAATTCTAATGATGATGAATGATGGAGGTATGAAGTTTGTGTGGCGGACATCAACTGAGCAGGAAGAGTCTAATAAAGTGGGTAATTTCGGTGCATTATGGGGAAGGTCCAGCATTTTTGGAGCTCCACACACCACAAACTTAAAGTCATTAAGCTTTTAAACATTCTTTTCATAAATCTGTCTTTCACACTCGTCCCGCAGCTTTTTGGAGGTACAGTGCGATAGTTGGTATAGTTAACCTTTAGACGATGATGTACCTTTTAGGTATCCAGATTTGACATTTCAGCTAAACAAAAATGTATTTTGCTTCCTACAAATATCCATTCATATATTTCGACCATTTGCAACAAAAATGTCAGTATTCAAAATACTATCTGAAAATAAGTAGCAAAAGTTTAACAAAATCACTTGGAACTAAATGAAGTAGGGTTTTAAAAAAACAGATTCTGAAAGACAGATTTGGGATTTGTCTTCACAAGTTCAGATCCAACTAAAACTGATCTCTGCCTTTTTCTTCATTTAACGTATAAACAATATGATCTGCTGACAATAAGGTCGTCCTATGTAACACGAATTGTAAACATGCTAATGGGGAAAATACAGCCTTCAATCAAATTTGACGTTAAAAAAAATAGAGTTGCAAATAGAAAATCATAATTCATATATAATAAGTTTGATATCTGAATTGTAGGCTGCAGATCCGTATGTGGAGTTTAACCATGTGGTGTTCTAGACTCATCCAGAATTTTAGGCTTCCCTTCATTTCTGTTGTGTCGCTGAAAGTAAATTAGGTCATTTTATTTTCTGCATGTATTGCCATTTGTGTCATAATTGCAGTATCCATCCAAAAATGTCACCGTAGGCTTCTTTAAAAATAATGTCTTTAAAACCACAATGGACTGGCACTTCCTTGGATAATAATAGTTGTCCACATCCTGGACAAAGATAGGTTAAGAGCCAGACACGAGCCAGCTGCCCACTCGGCTGTCACTGCAGACAAACATTCGAACTTCACCTTCCTCAGCACAACTATCTCTTGTTCCATTTCTGCTGAGTCCCTCTCGACTCTGTCTGTTCTACTTTTGGGAGGGAAACTCCACATTAGAGCCAATGTCAACAGCTCCCGGCAGGGACTTCGTGTCTGCCTGGGCCCAGACTTGGCTGTAGATACCCCAAAAGTCACAGCCTGTAGGAACGCTTCCATGGAAAATGTGGCAAGCGAGGTCTTGTTGAAGACTGACAGTACTGCAGCAATGAGCTTGAATAATGAATTGTCTTTAGAATGTTGAAAGGACAAAACTTTGTGATGCATTCATTCTTAAAAAAAAAAAAAGCATATTCAAAGCAGCAGCTTCACATAAATGCCTCTCAAACTGCCGTCTTTGCCCTAATACTCTGTTAGCTCTTTCGCTGTGGAGAATAAGCACAAAGAAAGTGGCACACTTCCTCACTGGCACGTGCATCACTGATGAAGGGTATCCAAGTATTCTGCTGTTTTCAAACAATCAACTGGAAACATCAGAGTCAGCAGGAGAAAACTCTTTTATTCCACTCAGAGCTAAAGTTAGCTTAATTAGCCACATTAGCCCATTTCTTAATTTAGCTGCTGGCTAGAAATGAGAAGCCCGCTGCTGAACCTATGTCTAAACTTGAGGCACCATTATTTCTTATTCTTATTCCCTGTATATTAATTGTAAATGGCATTCTGAATAGAGTGCCCAAGTCACGCCCCCCTACTTCTAGATCATGGGACCTTAAATCAGAAAAAAAATGAAGAATGGTAGTCAATGGAGAGTGACAAATTTTTTTTTGATCCTTTTTGCCTTGTTTCCCGAACTACACATGTGATCGTTGGAAATTCAAAGATCATTTTTCGTGTAAAGAAAGTCGAATTTTGTCGCCAAACAGTAAAACAAAACAACGTTTTTTGCAAGACCGCTCAGTGAACTGTGTCTCGTCTTGGACAATATACGTCATCAGCACAGACATGGCCGTCAGCTCGGCAGATTTCACAGTGT
>JAPXVT010000015.1:21886858-21898296 GCA_029823135.1 Acanthurus reversus | reverse complement strand
CTTTTTATAGTGGTTTTATGCATACCTTCCTTTTTTTCTTATATGTTTGGTAAATATCAACCCAATGCACATTTACTGTATGCCTCTATGGATTGTATGTGTATGGATTCTTGCCTTTTACTCTTTGGGCAGGCCTCCTTTAAGGCTAAAAACAAATTTCCTACAACTCTGAACTGATCTGTTCTTTGTGTGTTGCAACAATGTCTCCTTTGCTATGATTTTTTTAATCTGTTTTGGTTGCATGTCCAAGTACTTAACATCCTGCTGGTGTGTTGATGGACAAGATTGTATATCAACACTATGTACAATGTGAAACAACGATTTTATTCTTTTTTTTCTCATAAGAAATTAATGTCCATTTCAGAGGTATTGATTGGTATTTTGCTGTAACTTTAAACAAGCAGGTACTACAGTTAAAAATATTCACTTGCAGTCATGTGGAGCGGCTGAGTAGTGAGTCAGCATCGCCATGCCAGAGGCCACAGACCCAGGAAATGATGTAATGCCCCCTTTGGATTGGTAGCGAGTGTTTTTTCCCTAAAAGAGTAAAAGGGTTCATTTAGGTTCTTGCTAAAGACAGAAGCTGAGATTCAGCATGAGATTGACGGACCTTTTGTTATGGCTTCAGCAGTATTGCTGCACTTTCCAGTTAAAGATGGAGCTGAGCCTGAAGGTAAAGTTTTAAATGTACCAAATGAAGAGTCAAGCCTCTCGTGGTCATGAACTCTGGCTTGTGCTTAAAAAAAAGGTCATGGGTAGGAAAAGCAGGATTCTGGATGTCTGGTTCGAGAAAAAGAGCCCTCATAAAAGCAAACCTCTTCCTTTGATTGTCAGTTGAAGTGGTTTAGGCATCTGACAGGGATACTTCCTGATCAGTTAATGTATTCTCGGTGTGTGCAAGGAGCAGGAGACCCAGACCAGGAACCTGCTGCTTGGTTGTACTTTGCCTGGATGATGTGGTTGGATAGGTGGTTTTCTGTGTTAAATTACTTGCTGCTGTGACCTCTGCATCTTGGGTTCAATGCAACCTGGGCCCTGGTAAGTACCAGTGAAAATGGTTTGCCCCTTGTGGTATTATATGATCTGTTATGGGATCATTTTGAACTAAATTTAGTCATAGTCTCTGTTGTTTGGTATGTGATCAAATATTCTAAATGTCTGTGACCTATTTTACTATTTGTGTGAGAGAACCAAAATTACTTTGTTCCTTATGACTCTTCAATGATTCAGGAAACGATTCTATTAATTTATTCTAATTATAGCTGCTGTGCAGCAGTGAGTCAGGACCAGGCATTTTGAGGCGAAATGGAGGAAGATGATAAAAGGACGAGGATAAAGACAAATGAGAAATGTAGGAGGATCCATCAGAACTGTCTGGACCAAAATACAGTATTACTTGAAACTGAAAGTCGTGTCTCTTAATTCATATACAGCACAAACCCTGAGTAGATATGAGATGTTCATTCTTCATCACCTGGGTCTTGAACTCACAACCTTAAAACAAAAGGGAGAGTCGTGAGCTCGTTGAGCTACCTGCAAAGTTAGAAATCATATATTCACACTATGACTTGGGAAATCACCAATGTTTCATGTGAAGGCAGATTTCAAGCTAGTGTCAAAAACTCAGTCATCAAGACACAAAACTGAGAATTTGTGTACTTCATGAATGCAACAAGAGATGTCTGTAATTTATTTTACAAAGTGAGTAATTGATGTTTAAAGATGATCTAATCGCCATTGACTGCAATTGTTCACATGAGGACAGAATTCAAAATATTGTCAAAAATCCAGTTTTTGAGATAAAATGCTAAAATTTACCACACTGTATCTACCATGACATCAGAATCTTGTCATTTTTTTCATTAAGATTGAAAATTTACTTAGTGAGAATTTGCAGTAGCTGTGGAGAGTACTGTTTACGGTAAAATATTTTGATGCACCGTAGGCTCAATTTTTGATAAATCAAAAATCCAACCAGATTGTAGGCGTAGGATAGTCTGAAGATGCCTTGTAGCAAGTTTATTGTCTATTGAGCAAAAAATGTGGGAGGGGATAGTTTAATTAGTTTTACAGTTTCTGAAAAAAAGAAACAGCGTGATGGACTTCATAATTTGTACCACACTGAAGTGTACAATTTTTTTCCAAACTGGACCTACATTTTGGTGTAAGTTGGGAAACTGTAGCACATACGGATGATTAGTTACGAATTTTTTCAAGTTTTTAAATGTAGATGGTCGCTGTAGCACCACCATCAGGACTACTGGCTTGTGTTTGCAACTGATGAAGTTTGGCATGGGACGGGAACTTTGTGCCAAGTTTGGTTTATTTTCATGCATTGGAAGTTGGATTTGATTGGAAGAAGAAGAAGAAGAAGGAAGAACACTGACAAAACCAAAAGGGTCTAGGCAGGAGTGCTTCCGCGCCCCTAATTAATGTTTTATTTTCCGATGAGAAGTTTGTTGTTACAAAGGAGATTGGAGCAAGTGGACCCAAATGCAGGAGACAGCAGGCAGACAGGATGCAAAGACAATCTATTTATTCTAAATTAACAGAAAGCACTGGACAGGACCATGACATTTAGAGAGAGCAGAAGCTAATTCCCTTCTTTTTCCTTTATTTGTTTATTCATTTATTTTATTTATACTGTCTTTGCTCATCCTTTGTTGAAATGTGTCGCCTCTGTGCTTGCCTCTGTTCTGAGTGCTGATAAAGTTTCACTTGTATTAAGGGATCTCTGAGTCTTCGCTTACGTGCACATAAGCTGGTCACATGCTCCAACAAGATTATTCCTCTCATTTTAATCATTTTTTCAGTTGAGGATGCAGGGTGTGTAAGTGTGAGTGCAATTTCAAATTATCCACACTAAGGCATATTTTCGGAATCACATACTTTCAAACTCGAGATTCAATCCACCCAAACCAGTTCTCAAAGCAATAAGAGATCCCTGATCTTTGTTATAGTCTCTATTGAGGTGCACTGACAGCTGCCGTTGAAACGTAGCCTTAGGTGCATAATTACAAAAGTACGTTGACAATGCAACAAAGTAAAATACAAAGCATAGTGTTCCTCCACATTAATTGTACATGATTCTTGTTGTGCTCATAGATACAAACACACACGACCTGATGGACACTGCTGTACAACTAGTGCTGTGCCTGGATGGTAAATGAGCTGCTTTTATAACGCACATTTCTGGACTGACTTAGCCTGGCCCAGCCAGACTCTCAATTCACCGTTCATTTCTAAAGAGCCACACCAACGGGCGCAGACAAAACAGTTTTGGGATGCAGTTGGACAGACACATCAGTTAAAGCTGTTCACCCCATTTTTCCCCTCGCGAGTCAGGCAAGCCAGCGCTTTCTTTGTTTTGAGAGGAATTTCAGGCAAGCAAAAAATACCTTGTTATTTAAAGTTACACAATAATAAATAAAATAATGTTCTGACAAGACGGATAACAACCTTGGAGATCTGGCAAGTGCTGTTTTTTTGTGATTACTGTACATAGGGAATAATAGGAGTCTGCTAGGAATTAACAGCAGCGTCCCTCGTCTGCCTGTAGGCTACCAACAAGTCTGCTACTTTGCACACAGGCTAGAGCTGCCACCTTCTGCCTTCTTCAGTGAGTCATCGCCCTGTATGAAACAAAAGGGTGTGACTATGGCCCATCCGGTTTTCGGAAAAGTGGAAACGGCCGTAAATGGGAGGGTTCCCAAACCATTTTCACAAAGCAAACTAATTTGTGAAGTAAATTGTTGATCTGATTTATCGGGTTAAGTCTTACTTACTGTGTTTTACAACACAAGTCATTCACCATACAAGGTGTCACCTGATCATCAGCTGCAGTATTCACACACACTCACACACTCAAATATAATGTTACAGCCATGGCAAAGCCATCAGGAACTATTAGAAATTCCGTTCTTGCTCAAACTGGGCAAAAAAACTTGCAGGATTTTTTTTGTTTTTTTGTTTTTTTTATTTTTACATCACCACATTACGAAGTTTTAAATGATATTTGAAATGTCATTAAATGCATATGGCATACGGTAATGGTGAAGTAAAATGAAAGTAGAACTGAATTTCCTTCATTTCGTAACAAACAACCACTTTACGGAAGAACATAAACCCCTATGACAGTTCCTGTGAACTTTCTGATGGTAGTACCAAGCGACCCAACAAATACTCATCTACTTGGTAAAAATGCACCATACAAGACTTGAGGAGTTCGTCAGGTCTGACAGACAGAGGAAGTAAGATGGTGAACACGGTGAACTAGTTTGTTATCCATACACACACTCCACAGGGTTCTGATGCTCCTTTGCTCTATATTGGCAGTTGAGCTTTGAGGAGACCATATTTTAAATTAATTTTCTCCATGCTGTCATGTATGAAAAGAACCAAGAATTTACACAAAGTGACTGTTTAGTTGCAAAAGGCAAATTATTTAAAAAGCATTTGTTTGGCATGATTCCCTTTCAAGCTTTTTGGTCTATATAAGCAGTTGATTAATATAACCGTGATCACTATTCGTGGTTTCGCTGTGTTAAAAATAACACGTGATAAAAGCAAAAACAAGGTAAAATCACTCTCCTGCCACAAGTACTGCTGACCAACACCAATCCCAGTAAAGAGGGAGATAATTATAAGTTAATTTCTTTTATTTCTGCCACATTTAAGAAGGTGCTGCAGCCTTCAGGCCCCCACTAAAACGCCAGCTTGGCTCAAATATTAGCTGTGAGTAGGTGCAAAATGTGCCATTACTGGGTGTGACAGGTGTTCACATTAACTGGACTTTTCATGACTCGTATAGGCAGACGCACAGCCATGACTTCAACAAATTTTTAGTTGTTTGTCTTTGAGTTCTCTCAAAACTTTAGAAATGTAGATGAAAACTATCAGACGCCCACTGTGAGAACAGAGTGTATGAACAAAAATATGCTGTAATATTTGACATGTCTTTTCTGCCCTTTCGTCTGTCACATTTTCTTTTTTTTCTTTTTCACTATTTACTCTATTTAAGGTCACTCCAGTCAAAATACCGTCTCCTAAATCTCTGCTTTGTAGAAATGTCAGAACATAGTTTAACTGCATTTTGCAGTAAGGTGAGCTGAAAATGAGTGCTGAGGAAAAGACAGACCATAAATGAACTAATAACAGAAATGACATGCACTGATAGGACATGACAGAACAAAAAGACTGAGACAGAGAGAAAAGACAGAGCGAGACACAGAAATGAGAATATTCGGACCAAAGCAGCCAGGTTTCTGTAAGCCTCCACTGCCTTACTTGAGACAGCAGTATTACATTAATACTCACTGGAGCCATTAGGAGGACGAGAGGATTTCCTCATCAGATCCAGTAGAGCTCCAGTAAGGTTGACAAGTGTAGGAGTGCATGTGCCGGTCATTTAAGACTGGAGGACTTCCTGCTCCATCTCTTTATAAAGAAAGAACTGGCTCGCCTTTAACTACATCATTTTAATGATGGAAGAATGCCCAAAAGTTTTGACTATGTACTTAAGTATAGGCTGAAGTGTAGGTGTGGATAACTATTTTATTTATATCTGTCGACATGAAGATCGTCAAAACCGAGGAAAAAATAGTAAAGAAAAAAGGAAAAACATGATCTACATTAATGGCTTACATTGGTATTTAAACAAAAAACAAAACAAAAAAACAAAACAAAACTTTTACTATTATTGTTGTAGCAAAATTCAACGCCTGGATGGATAAAATGAATCAGTATGGGTAAAAACCTCAATTAATGGGTAAGAAAATTATTTTTTTGTGATTTTAATGAACTCACTCTTAAAATATTTAGTTCAATTTCTTTTTTTCTTTTTTTTTTTTGAGGGGGGCCCATAATTAATGTCCACACCCACTGTTAGATGATAAAAAAGATACCACACTCATATCAGTGTGGTAAATATGGAAGTAAAGCCCTTTTACTACGGCTGCCCTTACCAAGTATGTACTGCTGCATGCAGTATGCGCACAATTGGGACATACTACTTAGTAATAATAGTACGCCCTTAACCTTGACCCTCTTGTCCCTATATCCGTCACTGCTATAATGCGAAATTTTAATTTAAATAATACATAAGCCAAGCGGAAATATTCCTTCAAATATAAGTTGACATCTGTCGTCGATTATCAACTGAACTTCATGCAGCAATTGTATAAAAATTATTTATTCATTGCACACACGAGTCGCAAAACATTTGTGTAATACTTGCACTTGAATGCGCTGTCATCTGTCATCATCGCGGCTTTGAGCTGTCAAACGTACTATCATCTGTCAGTGAGCTGTCAAATGTTTGCGCTCTCGGCTTTGTTCATAATCGCGCAACATGCCGTGATGCACTTCCGGTGCGCAGACAACTGTGGGTAAGGATATCCAGAAAAGCATGGTGGTTTGTATACTGCAAAATCCAGAAGTAGTAGGACATCCTGGTATTTTGAGCATACTGCATTTGACATACTATGTATTGGGACATACTAATTCTTTGTTTTGCTTACTATATAGTATAGTAGTATGCGATTTGGAACGCAGCAAGCGACTAAAAGTAGCCTAGCAGGAGACAGCTAACTTGGGTTCGTCCCAATAAAAAACAATTTAAAACCACACCCGCCACTATAAAGCTACTCATTCATGAGCTCTGTCTTTTTTGTCTTATTTGTCTGCAAACAGAAATGCAATATTAAGACAGTAAGAGGAAAAAAAGCTAGCTGTTTTCATGTTTCCAGTCTTTATGCTGTAGGCTAACTGCCTCTTTGGCCTAGCTGTTGGGAGTCTTTTCAGTCAGTCTTTTCATGTTATTCTTACAAAAAAGTGTAATTTTCTAAAATATCAGACTACAATCAGTGTGAAGAAAGTGGCTTAAGATGATATTAATATATCAATCTCACTCTTTTTTAGCTGTTCTTAATACTTGCACTGTTAAGTTTTAAGAATCTGAATTCCATCTTTCATTTCATTCAGATCACAGCTTAATTTTGAGGACCAGAGCTAAAGAACATGGTCTTGGCTCAAGCTCCTATTGCATGTGGACCAGTCATGTGTTTTTGCCTCCCATTTCCTCCGTGCTTGGCATTGCGACCTCACCTTTCTGTCATTAAGTCAGCCAGACGCTACTTCATCTCGCAAATTGTTGCGGTCTAGATGATATTCCTGATCGCTGAAACATACTTGTTCCCCCCCTTTGTTTTGTGTTAATTTCTCCAATATTTGCAGTAGAAAGTGCCTCATAACATCCACCTGTTCCTAATTACACTGTTTGTTATCATGGCCGGCCACCTGCGTGGTCTGTGCATGTCTGTGTGAGAGTTTCCTTGTAGGAATACATTCATATTTGACTGCATAAGTGTGTGTCTACCTTTGTGTGTTATATGTGAGGACTTGCTTTCTAGTGTTCCTAAGCTCTTAGTGTTAGTTTCATTGTATTATTAGGCATCACACATACTGGCTCCTCTTTTTTCTTTGCAAGTTTGCACAATACGTTGGCACAATAAGTTTACACAATAATCCATGTAGTCAAAGAACTCCCCCCCTCCCGTCAACAAACAAACCTCAGGTGTTGACAGCAGCAAACAAAACATTCCAGTGCCAATATGTGCAGCCACTTTGGTGCCAGTGTTGCAGGTATAGAGGCCAACAGTGAGTAAATTGGTGGCAGACTGATGAAAGGCAGAAGCGAGGGAGTAGCTTAAAGGCAGAATGAAGTTGTTAAAGCTTGGCCAGACTATCTGTGTCCAAACATCAATTACACTGCAGCACTATTTCAGTATGAACCTGAGAGAAGTGAATCACTTAGATACCAATAAAGTCTGAACATGTTCTCAACATTATGCTGTTAAAATGAAACAAACTAATGATAAAGTTCCAGTAAAAAACAAAAACAAAAAAAGAATGATAAGATATTAACAGAGTTAGCCAAATTTGCTAATTGTTATAGAGTTAGTAAACAGGAGAATATTTTTCTTAAATCAGGAGAGAGAAAGAAAAGGTTTAAAATACATTAAAATGACTAGATATCTACGTGATTAAAGATTTCATTCACACAAAAAATGTTTGTTTTTTTAAAGACCAAAATAAAAATACCAGCACATACCAGGATAAAGTTTTTCTTTATGAAGCAATATGCCAAATGCATAGTTTGCTACTTCTTCTTAAGCCTTATGGAATCTTGAATAAAAACTGTATACCCTAGTGTGTGCTGATATTTTTGTGTTTTGGTCTTATCATATTTTGAACTTTCGTCAAATGTGATTCATCCCACACCACCTGACACCTGGAAGAGGCACCGCTGAGCACAGGGATCTTCAAGTTTTTGCGTTCATTTTTATTTTATACATTTAGTGAGTACCATGCCTGCTTAACAAAGCCATTTTTTATGACTTTAAAGCTGCAGTAATTAATATTTTTATAATCCATTAAAGGAGTTGAAGAGTCAGAAGAGCAAGCTGTACAAAACATGTTATCAGTGTCCCACCTGTGTTTATTATGTGTCAGTGAAGGGGTTGTGAGTACAGCGGAGTGCAGAGGCGCCCATGTAGAAAGCAAAGGGGGAGGAGTAAGCTACACAGACCATTTTGAGAGAATGCAGAAAATGCAAGGAAAAGAGAGAGGGTGCAAGACAGCTTTCTGAAGTTCTACTGACTTTGCTTTTCGGTCCATTGTGTCTAGCTGCTCCATAGGAGTCAAAAATCAAAATCAAAGACCATAAAAGACAAGTACAATATGTACTCTTTAAAGCTGAGGTAGGTAGTTTGGAATTTTTGGTGTAATCACACAAAAATTCCATACCTTTCAGCATATTGTAATTCAAGTGGTCTTGAAGAACACCACACTTATGCACATCTCTGTGCGTCTGTGTTCAGTCTTGGCTCTAATTTAGACCGTCACAGGGTATAAAACAAATGTCAAGACAAAACACCCTGTTTAATGATTGTGTGGTTGTCTTGTCTACATATGTATCTGTCAGTAAACAGAGACCGACACACATAAACACACTCACACGCACACACACAGAGTTCAATATTTGACGAGAAAGGGGCAGACGGGCAGAGGAGCTTGTTGACCGGCGCGGAGAGATGCGCTTCTGGTGTGGACAGTGAGGTGGCTGCTTGAACGGGAAATGGCGCTTCGCGGCGCGTCCGCCTCCGGTGTGTCCCCGGCGTAAATCTTACTTTTGCTTCTTATTTGCTGAAAGAGTTAAAATGCAACAGTTTTCATTCATCATTTAACAAACTTTGTAAAATGACAATATCCCCTGTTATGGTTCAGCTCTTTCTGCCTCCTCGACTCCCCCAGCCCACCACTCCCCCCAAAATGAATGAATGAATGAATGAATTAATGCAATTACCAGTGCAAAAAGAGGCATAATTTTTTGCAGTAAGACTGATGAAGAAGTTGCATTGTAATCAGAGAAATGGACAAATGGGACACGTAGCAAGAGACAAAATTGCTGCACTTTCCTCTGTCCCTATGAGGAAAACATCACAGATAGAATGCAATTCTATAGCTGAAGTATATAACATGCTGTATACTTAATACAGAACTAATAGAGGATAAATTTATTAATGCTTGAATGACTTTGACGATGGATACTACTGTATATAGGACTGTACACAGTACTATATAGCTATATGATAAATTTGTAAAAAGGGACACCTATAATACATGATGCCACATATGATTGCGAGAAAGGCTGACACTCCTCTCACGTCTCAGCCAGCAGAAAACAAATCATATCATAATTGTAGCCGCTGAGCCGACACACAATATATTAACCTCCTCGGGCCAAAGGAACTGGATACTCCAAGTGGGATGTGTGCGTACTTGTGTGTGTGTGTGTGTTTGTGTGTGTGTGTGCATGCCTGTCAGTTCACTGGGCGCACTGAACAAACAAAAAACAAAAAAGGGAGATGAATGTGTTCCTGTGTGTCTCATAGTAAAAAAGCAATATCTTAATGGTTGCTTTAGGTGGAACACACAAAGTGTTTCTACCAATTATCCAATCTGTATGATGCTGCTTGCCCCTGCTCTTTTTATTAAGGGTGTTGATAAATCTATATTGTCTTGATTACTGCCCTCAAATCAATCAGCAACATTGCTTCAGTCAAAAGACTCTTTCTACTTTCCGGGAGGGACCGAAAAAATCTTGAAAGGACCCTTAGCTTCCCTTCATGCACTTAGTAACATCCTGAGTTTTGAAACATCCTAAAAACATCATTTTGTCAAGTGTTTGAAAGTTACTGTATTTTCTTCAGCCTTTCATTTGCAATTTTTCCATGGTTGAGGCCAAGCTAGCCGTGGAGGATAAGCCTGTTTTTCCTGTTTACTTTTATCCATTTGCTTTAGTGGTGAGAACGTGTCTCATCAGCCCATGCTGTCAGCACAGTTCTGTCAACAGCATACTGAGTCCGACCACTGATGTACGGAACCTGATGCAGCCTCAGTTTCACACTCCCCAAGAGCAGCCTGAAGCCAATTTTCAACTCTGGCTCCTTGTGGCCTCCTGCAGTTTATTCTTATCACATTTTTGTGGGTCTAAGAAAGAAGATGCTGGGCCTAGCACTGCCAGTCAGATTTTTTTTTTAACAGCAGATAATTAAAGTTAAATGTGGACAGCTATTGGCCCAGTGTCTTGCATTTCTGGGTTTCATTTTGGTGTTTCATTTTAAAAGACTTTACCCCCTAACTCTAACCCTAAGGCAATGCAGCCATAAGACAAGCAGCATTTTAAGTGAGTGGTGCTACCAACATCACATCAAGGCAAGTCACAGCTAAATGATCAGTGTCAATATAATTATGCAGGCATTCAGAAGGCCTGATGATGTTGTCAAAGGCATTCTTTATGTTGATTATCTACTTTTTCTTATGACATTAAATTCTTTGATTGTTGATTGATTGTGTAAAATAAAAAATATGGAGGGACAAACAAAGGACATAAAAATGTAATCAAACTATAATTTATAAAACATCTGTTCAGTAAGCATAAACTTGCAAAAAAGGTTTATTTTAAACTGCTATCACTGCAGTCACCCATCCACCACTGGTATCATTTAGCTGCTGTGTTCATTAAGCTAATAGCAAACTATTATGAACAAGCTTGAACAAAAGCTGATTATATGTAACTGTTAAGCCTAATTGGCCAAATATCTTCAAATTTAGCAAAATGACAGAGGAAAAAAAGGCAGCAATTCACCCAATAGTAGTTGAGATGTTTCACAAGCAGGACCAAAGCATTGGGCCACCATTGCTTTTGCTAGTGCCACATTTTCTGGATAATATGTCTAGAAAGTGCCCAAATTGTTAGAGCACTCTTTTAACACACTTGTCTCCATGAATCTGTGTAAACCTTAGATCGAAACAAAATTTTCATTTGAATGATTCACTGAGCAGCTGAGGGTTCCTGACATGCATGGAAAGAGACA
>JAPXVT010000015.1:21011182-21023709 GCA_029823135.1 Acanthurus reversus | reverse complement strand
AACTCTGCCAATCAACAACATCATTGCTAATTAACAAATAGGGCTCTGGTTCCAAAAATGTGGACTATCCCTTTAAGGCTCTTTCCCCATTCATTTAGATAGGAGCCTGGTCTCAAAAACACTCCAAATAAAATACCAAAGTTGCAGGTGCATTTGCAAGTGGATTTCCGCTGTCTGTAATTATACAGTTCAGTCATGCAGGAGGGAGATTAAAAGCAGGTGTTAAACTGAGGTGATTTTTTTCCCCCCAATATTTCATGACCATTTTTAGGGCTGATTTCACAAACTACACACCAGATCTGTGTGTGCTACTCTGTTTGTCTTTTGTGAGCTGCCTGCTCGAAGTCCTATTTGCTCGCTGTCGGCACCATTTGTTTTTCCACTCTCCTCTGCGTTTCCTGTCCCACCGTTGCACCGCAGAGGACTGGTCCCTCCTCACGGTGTCATTATCTGTCCGACTGCCAAACATCATCACTGTTTTCACAAGGCACCTCTTTCCCATTACTTCTGTTCACACAGGGGGAAAAATACACTTGAAGCCTGGCAATAATATTTTTCTCAAGTTGCTTAGATGGACCCAAGGACAGAAATTGAATGATGTCTGGGGACTGTTTGGATGGTGATTCAGTCTAGACATTAGTGAGTCTCCCCAAGCATTGGCACCTATTCATTACATCTATTTGTCTCCAATCTTCGATGAGCACCTCAGCTATAATTTATTATCACGTTTCTATGAAGTGTTCCTGTCTTTTTTTTACTCAGTCTCTCCTTTAAACGTTCTCACTGGGTAACACACTGGTGAGAGCACCTATTCCCACACACACACAAGAACACATTATTCCTCTGCAGCTGCTCCAAGACACACACACTTGAAAGACATTAGATCATGACTCAAAAAAAACATAATTACACAGGTGACCAGTTCACGGCACACACAGGGGGTCACTGTGACTCCTTTTCCTAATCAGCCAGCTGAGATTTTGTTTATCTGAGCAGGACGCCTCAAGAAAAACATATATTTAAGTTAAGTTAAGCCTTCCAGTGACTCTGTGACGCACACTCTGCAGTTGGTTAACCTGATACAACACTGACAAAAGCTTCCTGATTATGCTGGAGTTTAAAAGGCTCCGGCGGCAGTCACACTGAACGGAGGACTTTTCTTTGCTAAAAAGCTGGTTTCCACTTCGTCTGTTTAGTAATCAGCGGTTACTTAATGACGGATTTGCAAATACTGGCTCGATTCTGGCATCCCACCGCACAACGTGACATGACACGTTTACAACTAAAGGCCTTTTTTTTTTTTTTTTTTTTGGCAACCATCATGCACAGTGGAAACTGCATGAAATTAGTCTGACATTGTCTGATAATTCACCTATATATACAAAAGATCACAAAAGATATTTACGGACATCAGTAGTCCGATCAGTAATGGTCAAATTCACAAGATAGGGTCTTAAAAATAGCAAAAAGAAATAGAAAAAAAAGCGTAAAAATGTATATCATTTAAAAAGAAAGATACGGATTATAAAAGCACATAGTGTATGCCAAAACAGAGTGATTTTAGGGTAAGCCTACTGAAAAATAGGACCGGAAGGATTGTATTAAAAAAATTATAATAAACCTCCATATCAAATTCCTCATTTAAACCATTAGAGGACATGGTGTTGAAGATATAAATCCAAAAAGTCTTATACTGGAAGAGCTTTGTTTCCTGATTCTCAATTTTCCTTTTAAATCATGTTCTATTATTGATTAGACTGTTGATGTCTGTAAATATCTGCTGTATGTATGTTGTTTACTGTTGACTGGATGCCTGCTGTTGATTGGCCACTGGTGAATGGCAAATATGTGATAACCTGCTTGATTGACTGACAGCTGATGCCATTTTGATGTGATTGGCTCACTGCACCTGTCTGTCACTGAAGTCATTTGCCTGATGAAGATTCTGTTTGGGTTGAAATGTTTCTCTTTCTTTTGTCATTACATTTTGGAAGCTGTACTCCAGTGGGTGAATATCTACTCATTTTACCCTTACATGCTGTTATCCTGCGCTGTACACCGAGGTTATTATAGTTTTTGATTTTTTATTAGCTTATTTTTTTTATTTCAGTTTAGTTTTATTTCGTTTTTAAAGTTTTATAGTTAAGTTTTTATTTAAGTGCCTGGTTTTAGTTTAGTTTTTATTAGATTTAATGTAAGTTTTAATCTTCTCCCGATTTTGCAGAACGTTCCAGTCTGGCATGCCATGGGAGAAAACATAGATCTTGAAAGATAGATTCAGTATCCAACCATAATACCATCTGAAAAACACAAACAAAGGTTATTTTCTCTATAATTTTATTTTATTTAATGTAATTTTGTAAACCCTCAATACTGTTTATTTGAAAGCTTCGATTTCAAGTTTGATTTCAGTTAATGAAAATGTTTTCTGTATTCTAGTTTTCATTTTTTTGTTTTCCTGAACTATGATAACCTCGCTGTACGCAGGCTCCTTTGATGCACAAATGAAACTGATAAGAGTTTAATCAGCAAGACTTTCTCCTTGCACTTTCTTTCTTGAGTCACAGTTTCCCACTCTCTGTCTGAACTCCACCAACTCATTCTTGTTTTTATCCACTAACAACCTGTCACACTTCTTGAGCCAGTCACTCATTAGCTGTCAAAGTTTAAGGTTTTCTCCCTCTCTGATCTCATTAAGCTTTTATTTTAGCACTGTGACGAAACTGGGAACAATGTTCACCCCTTCACCACGTCAACCTTCAAGCTCTTTTCGTCATCATCACCACCAGTGTCTAGCCTTTGGGGGAGAGTTCCCCTCATACTGGATTTACAAAGATGATCTTTTTCCTGCCTGGGTTTAAGCACTAAAATCTATGTTTTCTCTGATCCTGATTCTTTTCACTACTTCCGTAATCTCTCGCGACTGAGATGAAATGGTGTAACATGTTGATGGGAGGCACTTCAGGATGCCGAGGCCAAGATTCATCCATCATCACTGCTGGCGGCACCGAGCAGCGCTCGCCGGAGGAATCATCGCTATCAGCAGGCGACTTTGTCTTCCTCATCCTCAAGTTGCTATGTACAAAAGAGGGAATGAATGCAATATGTGGTCTCATTCTATCCATAAACCTCGGCTTAGAATATATTGTAAAATTTAATAAACTGTGTCAAAGTGCCACCAAGTTTATTTGTCATTCCTCCCACCTGAGTCCCAATAAAGCAGCAAAAATCCACATTTAAATCAACATGTTTAAATCAACACGTTCTCGTGCCTCTAGTTAATCCCAGTGACTTCACCTCCCCTTCAGTTTATGTTAACTTTTGATGTAATAAAGCACCACTACAAAAAAAGGGGGAGAAAAGCTTTTTGTTGTTCATTACAAAAAATAACCACAGCAATTGACAGTGTCAAGTGTTTTTGCATTTGTCAGCCTTGATAAAAATCTCCTGAAGGCCGTCCACCAAACAAATAGATGGAGGGTGCTAATATGCTGACACACAAACACACACAAACAGACACACACACACACACACACACATTCAGGGAGTTTTCATAGGTAGTCATGCCATTCATCTGGATAAAACCGTACCTTGAGTGCCCCCCTTTGGTCACTCTAGCAACTGCAGCGTCTCAATCCTGAGCCAGAGAGGCTCCTTCTGCCTGCTGACATGAATAGGCAGCAGCAGCAGTTACTGCAAATATGAATGAATACGTTGATGAATTCTGTTCTTTCGGTTCTCTTCAATGAAGCATTCTGCATTATTATTTTGCTTTTTGCTTTTTTCTTACTTTGCAGGGATGTGAATTCATGAAACCAGGGTTCAGTGCTGGCTGCTGTGAGCTTAAAATACAATTTTGTCACTTAAGGGGACATTTGATGATTTAGAATTAGTGAGGAAAGGGAGAACAAATGTGTGGCAACATAGGCTCAGCCTGGTCAAACTCACATCCGCTGCCTAGGTTCTATATTTTGACAAACTGTCCAAGGTTCATCTTAATTTTCCGTCTGCCAAATCGGGTTTAATCCCGGAAAAACGTGTTAAATATTAACTTTTTCTGTGGAAGTAGTTATTTTTGCTTTTACACACAGCGTCTGCTGTCCCATGTTATTTGCTTTTCAGCTGTAGCATTTACTGTTTTTCGGGAGAAAACAAAAATCTGTTTATAACTGCTCCCCACCACTCCCACTTCAGCAGAAATGACAAATTGACGTACTAGTGAGAGTTTGGTCCGTTTTTTGCCTGCGCTCAATGGAGCACAGGTTCCTGCTAACTGAGTGTGACGTCGACGGGAGGAGGTGTCCGCTGCGCGCTTAAATACACGACTCCAGTCGGGAATTCAGACAGGAAAGCACAGCAGAGCAAAGCACAGCATCTGAACCGGCAGAGAGCTCAGATCGCCTTTTACGCACGCATCAGACCGCGAACCCGGCACAGTCAGGATTAAGAAGATGTCGCCCTCCGAGAGCGATTTTGACATCCCAGCAAAGAACTGCTACAGGATGGTGATTTTGGGATCCACCAAAGTTGGGAAAACGGCCATCGTGTCCCGGTTCCTGAACGGGAGGTTTGATGAGCAGTACACGCCGACCATCGAGGACTTTCACAGGAAACTGTACAGCATCAAGGGAGACATTTACCAGCTGGACATACTGGATACATCAGGGAACCACCCATTCCCCGCGATGAGGAGACTGTCCATTCTGACAGGTAAAAATCTACACGTCATTTTTTTTCCGATGTATTTTTTAAAGAAGCAAAAATGTGCAAAAATGCAGTTTGAACGCTACAAATATAAATTCACTGTGCGCCCTGATAGCATCACTGCAGGGTGTGCATAGTGTCAAAAAAAAATCACGTTGTGTTTTTGACTGTCTGCATGCATCCAAAGCAATCCAAGTTCACCAAATATTCTCTCCCTGCCCTCAGGTGATGTGTTCATCCTCGTCTTCAGCCTGGACAATCGAGACTCCTTCCAGGAGGTGCAGCGGCTCAAGCGGCAGATCTTCGAGACCAAGTCGTGCCTGAAAAATAAGATCAAAGAGAACATCGACGTGCCTCTGGTCATCTGCGGGAACAAAGGCGACAGAGAGTTTTACCGGGAGGTGCAGCAGGAGGAGATCGAGCAGCTGGTGGACGGGGACGAGAAATGCGCCTACTTTGAGATCTCCGCCAAGCGCAACGAAAACGTGGATAAGATGTTTCAGACTCTGTTTACCCTGGCCAAACTACCTCACGAAATGAGCCCCGACCTTCACCGGAAAGTCTCCGTGCAGTACTGCGACATGCTGCACAGAAAGTCCATGAAAAACAAGAAGATGAAGGACATTGGGGAGGCGTACGGTATGGTCACGCCGTGCGCTCGGAGACCCAGCGTGCACAGTGACCTCATGTACATAAAGGAGAAGGCGATAGGAGGCGGCCAGGGCAAAGACAAAGAGAGATGTGTGATCAGTTAAGCAGACTGTGGGGACAATCTCGACAGAAATCTTTGAAAGATGATGGAGCCTGGTGCGTCAGCTTGAGAGGCGACCTGTGCGGCCGGCTGCGCACGGAGGTGTGGAGACATCGGCGCCGCGCTCTGGCGCAGCGCAGTTTCCAGTTTCCACTCGAAACACGAGTCCGCTCAAACCGCCAAAAAAACACTGCCCACGAGACATGTGAGAATGTTAGCTTGTCCTGTCAATAAGAGCCCAGTGTGTGACGCGACTTCCTATCTTGTGAGACTCGCGCATCGATGCGTAAAATGTGTTTTGTTGACGTCATGATATGTACAGAGGACAGAGGGGAGAATGAAGAGACTCAGTGCTCATGAGTTGCAACGCCGGGGGGAAAAATCATGTTGTTTACATTTTATCTTGGATTTTATAATGGCTACGTACACTTGAATGTTTTGTTGCAATCTCAACTTTTTTATTGTGAATGTATATTTATTGTCAGTGTCGATTTTTTTTGAGAAGAAGTCAAACAAAAATCAAAAAATGTAATAAAAAAAAAAAAAAAACTATAACTTATTTTGGATTGTTTCTCATTTCTTCTTTCTTAAGTTTTCTTTCAGCCACTGTGGAGCTTTTGCTGTGGATCACTCGCTTCATTTGTAGTGCAGTGAACACACACACACACACACAGACACACATTAAGAGTTTTAACCCCTTAGGTACCGTTCATTGTGCACTTCTGCAGAAGAAGCATCAGTCACTTTTTAGCATGTATGAATACTAATATCATATAAACATACACAAATATGTGTCATTGTTGTTCAACTGATGTCAGAGAAGCTTTCAGTCTGCAGAACTGCAAACAACCTGAGTACATCGTAGATGTGCATGTGGCACCTGAATCCAAACAGCAATGTTCATTGAATAAAGAAACTGTAGCACAAAGTCACTTGCTTCATTCTTCTGAGGGCAGGGCTTTAATGGTTCTCTGGACAGAGAAAAGAACTCAATCCAATGTCAAAACAAATATAAAACCATCGGACTGACGACAAAGAGGGTTAAAAAATGTTTGCACCAATGTGACGCCACTTTTGGGATAATTACCCAGGCATTTACGAATGAAGTGGACTGTTCTCCATTCACCTCCTCTTGCATCAAATAACTTACATAAATAAAACATAATGACAAAAAATAGCACAAAACTTTAACATGAAACTTAGTGTGAATGTGTGTGAATATCCATATGCACGCACATTTTACATTTTGAATCAAATCTAGTCGATTTTTTATGAATTGTACAATTTTATCACTTTAGCACAAATATTTAGCATCATCATCCTGAGTCTATCAGTGCATTTTAGAAAAATGATGCACAAAAAATAAAAAAATGAAACAACCACAGTGCAGGTTTGTTCTCCAGCTAGTTTTAATTCTTTTTTTTTATTTGCACCTGCTTCAACATTTTCCCCTGAGATGAAGCAGAAACACGGCGTCCAGTACTTTCTCTCCGTGACGTGCTGGCTCCTCACTGTCAGCAATAATCCTGTATACAGTAGCATGCATTCACACACACACGCGAACACAGAGAAAAGAAAAACATCCTGCACATCCTGTGTGTATGTGAAGGAGAAAATGTGCACAGCTGCGTAGCGTAACACTGCCCCTCTGCTAATCAGTAACACCATGTGCTCTATCCTGGCTGGATTCATAATTAAAAGACAATTATGGTGTTTATTAATATGAACTGTCTCAATTAACTGAAGAGCAAGTTTTGGTTTTCTCATTATGCATCTCATGTGCTGATCCGAGGGACAACAGCAGCACGCCAATAAAACGCAGAACTGTTTTAAATAAGATCATAAAGTACGAGTTTACACACAGCTTGTCATTATGTGTCACTCAGAGCGTTTTCATTATCACTGTCAGCCTCCCATATGGCAAGAGCGTCAACATTTGCACCAGAGTCAGGGAGGCCAATGTCACACTGTAAATAAGCACAGAGTGAGCCACATAGCACAGCAGTGCAGGAATTTATATTCAGAACATCTGAACATATTTCAATTAAAATGTCTCAGGCGACGATGAAGGTTGCCTTGAGAAACTTTCAGCTACTTGAATGTTTTTCAGGAAATGAAAAACAAAGGCTTTGTTCTGCTCGGATGCCTTTTTTTTTACAGAAAACTATTTTCATACATGTGAACAATTTCCGTTTAATTCAATCTTTTTATCAAATGTAGGTCAGACAGTCAGACGTAATGTGACTTGCTCTAGTTCAGCGTTAATTTCTTGCTTGAGTTACAATTCAGCATCAGCACAGTTTGAACCCTGACACGTTAGGCTGTCCAGTCAGTGCTGATGTTCTACAAGTTTATTGCCATGTCCACTACGGCAGACTTTAGTGCCCCGAGTGGTCGAGTGGGCTTGTACAGATAGTGAGACAGGAGCTGCTCACAGCTTAAAAACATTCAGATACTTCAAGGTGATTGACAAGGATCCAGTGTTTAAGATTTAGGGGGATCTAGTGGCAGAATATGATAATAATAATAATAATAACAATAATAAATAGCTCTAATTTAAAAACAATGCTTCCAAAGTGCTTAACATGTAATAAAAGCCACAGAAAGCCATTAACTATGGTGGCCAAGAGGGGCAAAACGCACTTCAAATTAAGACAAATAGACAAAACACATGCAAACTGAGAAAACATCTTCATCAACTTGACATCATATGCACAGCATCAATTTGATAACCCATGCGCAGCATTTAAGAAAAGCGCTGCAAAAACAGAAAACACAACGGAAGTGTGTTCAGGGACACACAAAAGAGACAGACACCCGCCTGTTTTTTGTATTCTCCGCTAGTTCCTGTTACTCCTGCTCAAGAGGTTGGCTTGGAAAAAAGAGCTGGAAGAACTGTGTGCAAGTTATTTTGTCAGGCTTATGAAAAGCAAAAAGCTAACACGAGGTTAACAACAAATACCTGCAACTATCAGTCACAGCGTGAAAATAACTCAAAATCACTTATGTTATAGCTCTTTTTCATTTGTTGTCTTATATTGAAAGGCGTTTGGCCCTTCTCAGCAACTGTACAGACAACATAAAAATCTCCAAAACAAAAGGACTGATTTAAAAATATAAAAGCTGTATGTTTTTTTGTTTTTGTTTTGTTTTGTTTTGTTTTTTTCTCAAAGGTAATTCATTAAAGGTCTCAAAGAGAGGCGCTCGTAACCATGTTTCCATTTTCCTCCCTCTGGCTCTCTACAGTGAGTCATCTTTAGAAAACAGCACTCATCCAAACACCTGCCAAACTGCAGGCGAGCCCAGAGACTCGTGATCAGCGGCCGTGTAATTCTGTCTAAGTCTGTCTCAAGACATGAAATCCAAAAATACACAATTCCTCAACATCATAACTTTTATTCACAGCTAGCCCTCCTCTTGTGTGCACTTACCAGCAGAGTGGAGGCTGAGAGCAGGAGGAGACCTGAGCTGACATTTAAAGGATCCCTCGACTCGGCTCTCCTCAGTCCTCTGCAGAGGTCATTAACCGGATCAGCTGTGGTTCTCGTTGGAGGCGCTCAGCGAGGAGCAAATGTTACACATCAGAAACAACTGTGACTGACGTATAAACATACGCTCCTACAAACACACACACTATGTGTAAAACATCCACACACACATACAGACTGTCTTTCTGGCACATTTGCTGCACAGTGCTCTGGGAATCACAGCCTGCTGAGGTTGCAGGGACAGTTTCAGGGAGCTGTGTGTTATTTAAAGTGGCTGCAAACATCATTTCATTAAACGTATTTATAAGGTGTAGGTGAGAGATGCACTAGCAAAGCTTAAGCAGTCCAATGGGCCTCGTTAAAATGAAAATTCAAAGGGTTTACAGTTAAGGTTATTGCTACAAATTATAGTTCTTTTTTACTGTTTATTCCAGATTTTATGTCACTTATCTATAGAGGAAGGCACTTTTATCGACTCCTTGTCAAGTGTCTTCAAAATGTCTTCAAGTCTACTTCCGAGAAATCTTGTCTGGCTACATCCAGTGCACTCTAAAGCATTAGCTTACTGCAGCAGAGTCATTTTGCTCTATGGAAAGACACTCAGCTAGATGTCCTTGGTCCAAAAAGTCAGTTAGAAGGATCCAAACTGAGCTCTAATGTGCACTGAAGTTTAGGGTCTGCCAGCTGCCGATGGAGTGGGTTACAGAGGCAGCGATTAGAAATAACAGCGATTGTCTCTGGAGTGGAGATGTTGATTCATCCGTGGAAAGACCTTGCTCCGGGTAATTTCATTATGCAGATGAGCGTGAGTGCTCCTGTGCGATCGACTGTACTGAAAAGGACGATGAAGGCGGCGTGCGGCTGGCGGGACACGTATGGGCTGGCAGATCCAAACACCGCCACAGCCACTACAGTGGCCTCTTGATCAGCTGCAGTAATCCCCTTTCACTGGGTTGAAAGGAAAAAATGGCATTCTGAGAGAAGCCACAGCATTCCTCTTACAATGCCTATGTGTGTATAGCATAAACAGATGGGAGTTCTGGGCTGCGCTGAGCCCAAGTCAAACTTTTATGCTCGAGGATCTTTTGTTTTTATTTTGTAACAGGCTGCTGCTGTGTTGGCATATTCATCCTGTGGAGAATGTGAAGTCTAATCAAAAATAATTGGAAGTTACTGAACCTTCCATTGCTAATGATAACAAAAATTAAAGTGGACATTTAACGTAACAGGTTTGGTACAAAGTGTTGAAATACACACAATAGAAACCATTCATTGCAAAGATGATTAGTTGGCGGTCTGCTCTTTAAAACTGTTTTTATTGTTCTGCTTCCATTTTTTTTTTTGTCTTTGCGCAATAAATAACCACCCTCCCTCCTCGAACTTATTAAAACACAACCATTCCTGCTGCTGTTTGGATAAAAGAAGGTGAAAAAATAAAGTTGTTCATCTGCTGCTTATCCACTCCAGTTTGCTTTAATTTCACCTGGCAAACAACAAGAATCTACTTCTGAACTTATGACTTAAAAGAGAAAAGACGGGGTTCCCTTCCTTTGCGGAAGATCAAGACGTGCCGAAGATCAAGACTTGTGAGAGACAGCGGCTCGGCTGTCGCTGCAGGGGGCATCAGGGTTCAAAGCAAGACGCAGAGTGTGCTGATGGCCTCCTAAGATGCTGGTGGTTACTTGTGGAGAAAAAAAAAAGTAGTTCAGCTCCTTTTAAAACAGCTAAAAAACCTTGGGTTATGTACCACTGTTTTGAACATGTGTATCCCAAAGATAATAGCAAGCTGGAGGTAGGTTCTCAGATGATACAAAGGATTCTCTTCACTTCTCTGTGCAGAATTTAATTGCTTTTTTAATTGGAAAGTTGCTCTCCTCGCACCATTGCACACTGAGATGTGGTGAAGGGAGGCTGGGCGTACACAGGCACTTATCTCCGTGTGTATTTGGAAGGACGAGGTACAGCGTAATCTTCTAAACATCACACACTGGCAGTGTAAATCTCCAAAGATCAGCGCTTCATACAACGCCGTTTACACCATCAAGCTTCCTGCTCCTGCTCCGGTTAATGGACCTGCCACGTGGATTGACTAGCTAGCTCCCTCATGAAAAACAGAGCGACAAATTATAATAATGGAAATGCCACTGCATCCCAAGCAAGACGTATTCTCCTTCCCCCTCCACGGGATCTGTCTGTCAGCATTACATCCTCTCTGGCTGCACCATCAACTGTGAGGAGAGAAGTAATTTACTGACGTTAGTTTACTGCTGAGTAAGCTGTGTTGAGATGAATATCCTGAGCTAATGTCTCAAACTAATGATCTCATATTTTTCCTGATAGATAGGGAGGTTCTTCTGGAGTCCAGAGCTGCAAGGAGACCCAGACCACGAGAATGGCTTTTCACAACACACCACCTGCATTTCTTGGCAAGTTATTATTATTCATTCCATGCAGTTTTATACATTTTCTTGTTTGATATTCGGCTGAACGTCAGCCCCGCCAAAACACCCACAAAGTGGATTAAGCTTTTTGGCTTCTGCAAAGCCATACTTAAAAAAAAAACTCTGTTTTTACCAGTTTCCCATTTCTTCTTCTTTCTTTTTTTTTTTATTTTCCATGCAGAAGTGATTTGGCCCTCAGACGCGGGTCTGAACCTGTAATTACACAGCCAGAGCAGTGTCCCTGTAATTCCTTCAAAACGTCCAGGATCCAAAGACATTCAGGGAGGTCTTCCACTGTCACACACGTCAGGCCAAGCAGAAGCCTCCACCCCCTTCGCTCCTCCAACCACACTCACACACATGTTTTTACTTTGGCGGACACTTTGCATGTGTGAACCTGAGAACTTATCATCATAATGTACAGACACTAAGATTCCCTCACACAGACGTTCCAGTATAATAAATTAGATTTTTAGTCAATAAAATATAGAACTGCATTAATGTAGGCATCATATGTACTTGTGTCCCAAAATCCATCATTCTCCATGCATTTAATAAGTTGGTTACAAAAAATGCCAAGTTGTGTCAAATTGTCTCTTTATGATAAGTTCACACATGGATTTAGTGGTCAGTGGTGTCAGAGTTATTCGGATTCTTTGTTAGAATAAAAGTTGCAATAACACAAACTGAACATTCAAACACAAACTTTAATAACAAGTTCAAGTCCAGCATTTAAAATCTTACTGAGTCAAAGTAAATATAAAAAAAAAAATATTATCAAAAGGTTCTCATTGTGCAGCAGAAAGGCCTGTGTGAATGTTTTATTATATTGTCATTCCAGTGCATTTAAAGGGGGAGTTAGTAAAATTTGTTTGTTGCAGCTTGTAAACACAACATTCAAACAGGGCCCCTCCTCCCAAGCTCAACGCCACCAAAAGTATCTTTACTTAGCATGTACTATGTGCACTGTTCTACTGCTTATAATGTTACACAGCAAGCTCTGTAGGAATATCACACTTGTTTCAATGGAAAAGCCTTTGAATTAGCAAGCTAGCGCTAGCACAAGCTAACCACTGTTGTTTGGCACCTCCCTTTGCAACAGAAAGCAGGCCAACTCCACGTCGCTCCTCACAAGCCTTTTTT
>JAPXVT010000015.1:20908603-20919527 GCA_029823135.1 Acanthurus reversus | reverse complement strand
GCAGATTCAGTTTAAGCTGAACTTTTGAGTGTTGTGTTCAAATCAGTCCCACAGAAGTTTAAAATGTTCAGAAAACTTTATGAAAGCACTTTTTTTAAACCTTTGTATGTTTTGTTTTATGACTGAGATATTCTGTCCTTATGTAGACAAGAGGCTACATAAATAAAGAATAAACAATTTTTAAAAAGTCAAATTTGGTGTGCTTTTTACAAGTACTTTTACTTTTAATACTTAAATACATTTATATTCACTGTACTTTAGATACTTAAGTGCAGTAAATATCAGCTACTTTAAGACTTTTACTGAAGTAATATACTAATAGGCGACTTTCACTTCTATCAAAGTCAATTTAACGTGAGCTGTCTTTACTTTTACTCAAGTATGACTTTTGGTTGAGGGTGATGCTAAACAGGATCCTTTCAGGACTTTTTTTTGTTTTGTTTTTTTTTGTTCTTGTTTTTTTTTTACTACAGACTGCTGTTTGCCTTACTTGTTGTCGTTGTTGAAGGGGTCCACAGTCTGCTGGTACTGCCCGTTCATCCTGCTTTCTTTACTGAAACACAGCAGAACACAAGCAGAAGTTTTTTCTTTAAGAAACAGATCTGTTGGCACGACAAATCCAAAAAACACAGACAGTATTTGCTGCAGTGTGCATATGGGTTCACCTGCTCTCATCTTTCTTTTAATTTATTTCCTTTTATCAATATATCAATGTGCACATTAGTATACAGAATGTTGTTAACTGGTGTCTTGCAAGTTCCCTCCAGCTGAACACCAACAAAACTAAAGGAATGATTATTGATTTTTAGCAAGTATTTATTGAAGGAGACTGTACTAAAGTTGTAAGTGAATATAAATACTTGGGCGCAGTAATCACTGAAAAATTGTCATGGGATTTAAACACTGGTGTGATCTACTGGAAAGGATACCAATGGTATATTTCATGCCAAAGTTAACAACTGATAATGTTTTATCATTTATTTGTAGAAAGTATTCTGACTTTCTGCTTCGTTTGCCAGTATTTTTCATTATGTGTAGTTAATAAGAACAAATGCAAACATGTCAAGCAAGATCTCAGGCTGACAGCACTATGGACTTCTTTTGTACCTTACAGTATATCTCTGTTGAACAAATCTTCATTCATTGTGTTCTGTCTAGATTTCTGTTTTGGGTGTTTGTATTTGTCTGTATTGTTGTTTTGTGACTGCCATGGATATGGGATGAATTTCTGAAAGGACAATAAATCCAACTAACACATACATGTGTTCAGTGGGTAAAACAAACACAAATTGAATATTTACGCTAGATAACGATACTGATGATCAAGGATAAACATCAGTTAAAAAAAATCATGGTGGAAAGTTGCTTTTTATAAACTTTAAATCTTGTGTATTTTGTAGGCAGCTGAAATCAGACATTTTTTCTAAATAAACACCCACAGACTGCAGCATTTTGTTACTTCCCTCATGTTCAGACAGTGTTGTGTACAGCACTGTAGCTGAAATGTGTTAATTTTTTTAAGTCTCTGTGCAGCTTATTTATTTTCCTGAATTTTTTTTTGTATCTGACCACTCGCCATCTTTGGACTGTGCTCACCTGGAGGCCATGAAGGGGGTCATGTCCAGCTCCAACGGGAAAGAGACGTAAGTCGTGATCTTCCGCCTCAGTTTGGCCGAATGTTCGAACCTCTGGAAACATGAAAACAAATGGAACAACAACGCTCTGATAAAACGATATCCCTGAATTACCAGTCAACACAACACACACACTCTTACTTTGAGGTGAAAGCAGGCCACGATGGGCAGCTTCTTCATGGTCAGTTGCTTGGTGGACTCTTGGTAACTATGGCAACCGCTGCACTTGATCTTAGCACTGCTGCCGAGGTGCTCTGGCCGGGTGAACCTTGACAGGAGAGGATGAGGTTAGTGACAGAGTGTTTGTGTGTGGGGGTGTTTTTATCCCTGAAGTCTTTGCTCCAGTGGATTTGGGAAGGACAGGAATTAGTTTTAAGGGAACTGTGTGTGTGTGTGTGTGTGTGTGTCTTTCTGCTCTCTAAAGGGCTTTGGTGTGATGACTCTGGGGACAGCTTTTAGATTGTTTGTGTCTCCGAGTCTGTCAGTGCATGCAGGCGTTTATTTCTCTTTTGAAAGCCAAAAAGTTACACCGTTCACTGTTTTCAAATCTTCTGGCAGGAGAAAAGAGATACGATACACACAGGAGGGAGTTTATTAAAAATCAGGGATGCAGGTGACTAGTCAGTTAAACATTAGAACACTCATTCCCTCACTATTTGGCACCAGAGATACTAGTCTGGTAGTGATTATTCAATTAACAATACACACTGCTATCTCAGTGTTATGCAGAAAGCCTCCACTGCAGACTTAAGTGGGACAAAGAAAGAGAGATGCTCGAAGGAAAATCAGTTCGGTCTGGCTGCACTTTGCTGCTGCTGTTTCACCACCATTTCCCCGCTGTGGAACTAATAAAGGATTATCTTATTTAATCGTGTAAAGGGAAAGGACAGCGCTTTGACGCAAACACCTAAAGCTGAGTCAACATCATCAGTGAGCTACTAACTTACGTCGTCACTCTGTTAATTGTCGGTACTTTGTAAAGTAAATGCGTAGGCGGATTAGGACACTGTCGCTTGACGTTTTCTAGATTAATATTGAACGTTATGGCTGTTGCCTCAGCGTGCGTCAGTGTGTGAGTCTTCTTTAAGTGTGTGTGTGTGAGAGAGAGAGAGGGGGTAAGTTTAACCTCTGTGACAGCTCTGAGTTTTGTAACTATGGCGTTCGTCATACTAACTAACGTTAATGCCTCTCTTGCCGTCTGTACTTGCAAAAACAGTCCATGAAAAGTTTTGTCGTTGTTTAACTCTGTTCCGGTTACCAAAACTGTAATAATCATGTTATTAAAACAAATGCGACTAGGTAAAAATTTAACATAGACACACCTAAAAAAAATGGCCGTTTTGGCCGCAGTCAAGAGCCCTGTTAGTGTCTGTATCACTGATGGTCCTGAAACTGATACTGTTGGGATTTTTTAATACCTTTGTGTGCTGTAACACCGCCAAGGCCTAGAACCAACCGAGTTGCATGATGGTAACATCTGTCATTCCTATTCAGCAGCTATTTAAATGTTATTTTGTTAAGTTCTCTGAATTGTCATGTTTTCTTCAAGTAATGTGCCCTGACTGTTCTTAACAAATGGCTGAAAGTGTCACACATTTCCCCAGAAATGTTTTAAAAGCTATCTTTGATCTTTTATTCAGTCAGTTGTCATGTTTTCTAATGTTCAGTCTTAATAATAAATGGCGCAAAGTGCCGCACATTACAACAGCATTGATGAATGTTTAGACTAAATGGCTTTAAAATATACACAGAATTTGCATTTTGAACATTTTAAAACTTACACATTAAATTGTTCTTAATTTAAATGTTTTTTGAGTGTTTTCTTGTTCATAGACGAGGCAGCTAATCACAACTAAAATTTCCGTTTAACCGTGAGAGAAATTAGTCGCCACCTGCATCCCTATTAAAAATTCTAAAAGAGATGTTGTCCCATTATCAGTTACCTGCGCAGACAGTCTGTGAGTGTCGTGGCTCCAGTGGTGTGACTCTCTCCGTTAAGTGCTGAGCCGTCTCCCCCGGGGCTGAGGGGCCAGAATGGGGTGGAGGAGCCCGGCAGGTCCAGGCTGATGTCCCAGAACGGGTCGATGGTGGTCGAAACACCGCTAGAAGGTAGACAGAGAGACCCAGGTGAGCTAAGAGTAGACGCTGTAGATATTTGAGGCAGATTCGAGGAGTTACCCTGTGTTTTTTACATCTTTCAGTTTGTAACAGACTTCACCGGAGGCAGACGAGACACGTACTTTGTAGATTTCTTTGTTCAGACAGACATATTCATAAGTCAGAAGGAGACAAAGAGGAGGATCGTAAAAACTCTGGCATCAGCTCCATCTTGGCATCATGACTTTGACCTTTGCAGACTTAATGTCAGCGGGTAAGCTCAGCGCACTGGGCATCTTTAAAAATAAACTTCTTTGGCTACCATCTAGGATTTCTTTAAACTTCCTCTCTTGTTTTGCTGCGGGTTGGAGCCGATTCCAGCTTATGTGGGGTGCCAGAGGTGGGTGCAGGCTGGGCAGGCTGCCAGTCTGTTATGGGTCTAACACACAAAAACAAAACGCCCACATTTACACCTACAGGCAGTTCTCTGTCTGCGAATCACATCTCCTGCATGTGAGAAGAAACCTGGAGCAGGAGAAACGCACAGCAGGGGGACTCAAACCCACGACCTTTTGCTTGTGCCTGTTCCTCACAGTTAGCAACACAGATCGAAACTGCTCAATAAGGACACACTGACGAGCTGTTTCTATTGTTGTCTGTCCACCTGCCTGAACAAATCATCCAAGTTTTGGGCTATTTGTGATTTGATTGTTATTCAAGTTTAAAATTCTGCTGCGTGCTTCTTACCTACAAACCCTGCAGTGTTCTTACATCACCTTCAGGTTTTACTCCACCGGCCTCCTCTATAAGACGCTGATCCCTCACAGCTCTGAGTCATTAGAATGGCGGGTTCTGGTTCTGCTCGAAGCTCAAGACTCAAGCTAACTGAGCTTTTCTTCCCTTGGCTCACAGGTTATGAAACGCTCTCCCTCTCAGGGTCGGATTGTGGTGCTGTGTGATTGCGGTTAGACCGCCTGGTAACAGCTGCAGTTCTACTGTGAGTGCGGAAGTTGGACAGCAAACAGTTTGTGAACGCAGGGAAAACATTTTTAAATGCTGACAAACATGGATGAAATAACAAAACTTCATTAGATACACTCATGTTCTGAATTATTAAAATGATCGCACTGATCTTTTTCCCAACAAATTTTAACTTTTCATTGCCCTGAAGTTATTAACTCTGTCTGTGGTAAATTTATTTTCTTTAGTAGATATTTGTATTTTATTTATATTATTATTATGTCTATAGTTATAACAAGATGAATCTAGCAAAGCATTTGTGTGTTTAAATGTGCGTTATTGATTCAGTTTAACCTCCTGAAAGCGTTAACGGGAGCTCAAGGCGACTCAACTGGGACAGGAAATCATCTCGGTTGCTACAGACAACAAATTAATTCAGCATGTCGGTTGTGTCCTGTTTAAATCCAAAATAATCCCAAGCAGGTGATCTTGTATTTTTCTTTGCAACGAGCTCTTCTGTTATTGCATTTGCTGAAAATGTCACGTGAGGAGGAGACTACTCCATGAATTACATGTTCCAGTGCAAACACCAATTATATCAGCAATCACTGGGTGATGGGCCAACATTAGCCCGTTGGAATATTCTGACATATTGCCAAACCCTGCCAGCAGGTAGCCCTATAGGAAGAATAATGCGTGGTTAAATTTTTATTGAGATACACAGATGTCTAACCTACTCGGTGTTGTAGAGAAAATAAGTGTGACACATCCAGTTTTTCTGATGCACAGTCTTTTTTCTGGCTATGCTAGTGTCACACATACCAGAAAAAAAAATGTATGTGCAGTTTTGCCTTGTTTTCTCCTCAAATTTACCTCTATAACAAATTAAAATGTTGAAAAAACAACTTTTCACCGCACTAAGGCTGCCAGAGAATGCAGAATGTACCCAGTTTTATAAAAGCAAGGATTGTGCTGAAGCTGTGTTGTAGTAGACTCTCTCATATTAAAACAGCCTGAATAATAAACATTGAGTTGAATACGCTCTCTAATTCCCTGTGACATTTTCAACAAAAACTGAACATTTAATCGTCTCTCGTGTAGAATTTGTGGCAGATCTGTTGTATTGATTTGCGTGAGCTATGATATCCATCTTTTATTCGTGTGACTACCATTGGTTCACAGCCTAATTTAAATGCCGGGGTGTCAAAAGATGAATTGCCTTTGCAGTCTATTAGAAAATATGCACAAAAGCACCTCTGACATAATCAATATGAACGATTTAACAAATTCAAACAAACAGTCTAGGAAAGAGCTCTTTTCCTCTCTCCTATTTTCAGGCTGACTTTGTAGTGTAATAAAACCCAGTTTGCTTGGTTTCTGGACAAAATTATCCTGCTGGATCCACTGTCTTTGAACAATGTGTTTCTCCCCTTCATTTACTTCTCAGGCCATTTTTGTAGATGTAACCACTTGACAACCCTCCAGATTCTCCAAAGAGTCACATTTCTCAGTGCCCCCTCCCCCAGCCCCCTGATGCTACGCTTCAGCTGCAAAATTACTCCATAAATTAACCTGAATGCAGGAAAAGAGTGTATGAAATTTCAAGGGGAAGCTCCCCAGATACCTTGGTTAGGTTTGGTCTCCTACTGAAGCTATGATATATGGAAGTTACGCTGATGCATCACAGACCATAATTACTAATCTATGTATGTGTTAAAATTGGGAATTTGGCTGTTGAACCTTTAAAATAAAATTCCTGCCTGTCACTGAAGGCCTACTTGCAAAATGCACCAACTTCACCAAATTTAAATCCATGCTAAATTAAAAAGTTGACAGCCCTGGTAGAGATAGACTCTCACCTTGACAATAATGAGCAGGTAGCACAGACATATGACTGCCAGAGGCAGGAAAAATCCAATAAAGAAGGTGTAGAATATGAAAGCTTTGTAATAGACATCCTGGGGCTCCGGCCACATGATCCCACACACTGGCACCTTGTCCAAGCCACTGTAGATCAGAGTAGGTAGGATGACCAGCAGCGACACGCCCCATACTGTCAGGTTGATTAGCTTGGCTACCCGGGGCTTCCGCCATTTTGTAGACCTAATAGGATGGACTACAGCCAAGTAGCGATCGATGCTCATCACCATCAGACAGAAGATGCTGGTGAACTGATTGAGAGAGTCTGAGAGGGGGTGGAGGAGAGAGAGTGGAGGAATGGAGAAACAAAGGTGAGTTAAGGATATCGATTACGTAACCATAATTACATGTTCTTTTTATTAGAACAGGAGGTGAATTAAGTGTATTGGTGAGACAGCTAGGATGATAAACACTGCTTGAATTGCAGCTGCAGTCTGATCTGAATGTAGGGCACACATTTGATCAATACTTCAACATGTAATATGCTCGTTTGCTTTTGTCATTATGAAAATAAAGATAAAAAATCGTTAGCTTAGCTTTAATACAGGACATGGGAAACGGCTAGTCCAACTCTGTCTGAACTTTAAAAACCACACCTGACATCACCATCAAAAGCTAAATAGTTAACACTTCATACTGAATCCTGATTAGGTTGACCAGATGTCCCGAAAAATTCAGGACAGTCCCACATTACAAGCATCAGTCCTAAATCCTAAATCCCACCCTTTAATGAGACTAAATCATTATTTCCATTAGTTACAACCAAAAAACCAAAAATACTGATCATTGTGAAACACTTTCTTGGTGACATCCTTTAGTTGGATCTGCATTGGCTGCTGCAGTTTGTTTTTTTACATGAACTATGACTGATGGTTATTTTTTAGCTGCACAGTAGTGTTGTGATAATTGCTACTTCAAGCACAACCATATGACGTTGTTTACTTTAGAGAGATTATGGAGGGAAATTAAACCATCCATTGCAGATATGGAGGTGCCCCGGGACCTGGTGAACATCCAGCCAAAAACCAGAAATGGACTGGGAGGAGGAGAATTATCTACGCTATCCATATATGGTTACACTGAATTTTGAGTATAAGTTTGATTTAGTTGTTTTCTTTGTTGTTTACTTTTCAATTTGGGTTTAAATTAGTCTATTTTCTTTTTTTGTAAATATCAGCTTTGAATAAAATTTTTCACTGGATTAGGTGTTCAGGATACAAGACCACTTCTATAAACTTTAAGCCATCTACTTATCAAGTTTCCCACCTATTACTTCTATCAGCTCACCTGGGTATAGCTGGCCAAAACTGGCCCCGTGTTGATTACTGAGCTTCAAAGTGCTGATTTTTTTTACCTTTGACTGCAGAGCAAGGCTTTCCAACTGCTTCCTGTTTTTCCCTAAGCTAAGCTAGCAGCCTCCTGGCTATGTAATGAACACATATAAAAGTGGTTTCCATCATCTAAAGAAATTTTTGGAAAAGAAGCTATTACAGCTTTTCCAAACTGTTCCTTTAGGACACCTAAGTGTCCAAGATCACGATCAAATGTTCTGATATGCAACTAAAGTTGAAACATTTCATGTTTTTATTGGACTTTGTCTGGGTTTCCTGAAACTAATAGCCATATGCAGACAGTAAATTCAGAATAATCTCCCTTTGCGGAACCCAAATGTGTTTTTTATGCTGGGTGAAATTGCTGCTCTGTTTGTTGTGCACCTACCTACAGTCATGATCACCCTGCAAAGCACCTCTCCAAAGGGCCAGTGCACCAGTGCCAGCTGCAGAGCGACAAACGGCAGGCTCATCATGCACAGAACATCTGCCACCGCCAGGTTCAGGATGTAGATGTTGGTCACCGTCTTCATCTTAGCGTAGCGCAGAATTACATAAATGACCAAGGTGTTGCCACACAGCCCCACGGCGCATACCATGAAGTAGATGAAGGTGATGACCACCGAGCTGGTCTTGTCCTGGTGAGGCTCCCTGGTCTCTGTGAGGTTCAGGTCTAGGTCGGACTCATTCCCCTGGATGAAGCTGTCATACAGGAGGGGCTCGGGGATGGAGATGTTGGGGGGAGTTGAGAGAAAGGTCCACTGATCCATGGCCATGTTGACTGAAAGGGGCTTAAGGTATCAAAGGGCTACAAGTGACTAAAGGTAACAAGGGGTAAGGGGAACAGTTATAAACACAGAGGGGTTTGGAGAAGGTAGATAGTATTGGGCTTGAGATAAGGCTTTTCAAAGCATTAACTGTATCACACAAGACTAAAGGTGAGGGTTTCAGGACTGCAAGTGTTAAGTTCTACAATAGGTCTGAGGCACTGGGAATTTCTGGGGTCTTGGGGTTGGTTTGGGGTCCTGGGAATGGGATAACTGGGGATTTACATTAATGAGGAGCCTCAATTATCACATCCCAGCTGTAGAGAAACAGTAAAAGAGCAAAACAAATCTATGGAGAGAGAGAGAGAGAGGGAAACAGAGAGAAAGAATAGTAAGTGTGGCAAAGAGACATTCGACTCTCTTAAACAAATAATAATAGCCCTTCAAGATCCATGACAACCATTGCAAAGTTACTTTAGATAACTGTTTTCACACCTCCAGTCAGAGTGGCTTAGGATTGTTTTCCTTCATATTTTAGTTCTGTCTCCCCTTAATTATCCTCTACACTTCTTATTCCCCTCAGAATGAGCATTTGGCAGAAACATAGAGGAGATAGTCAAATCCAACCAAATCTAAAATTTTGCATGATGGGCAGTAAGGTTGGGCCAGTGTAAAAATGTCTAAATCTGTTTGATATTAAGCCAAATATCAGACCGGTCCAGTATACTAGACTTTTCACGTAAGGTGTCGCACATCTCAGGCAACTGAACTGAGTGACACATTTTTTCACGACAGCCAGTCATTGTGGAGATTCTCACGATGTCACTGAAGTCAGGACATTAAAACCCCCAAAACAAAACAAACTTTATAACGTTAACTTACACCATGGAATTATATGATTTTTTTAACGTTTCTGGGACTTCCACAACTAATACCGTGCAGAAATGCTGATAAAAATGGAAGTAAATAATGTTAGAAAACCTCCCCTCCTCCTGACGCTAATAGCTAAGCTAACGTCTTAACTGCGGCTGTGTGAAACATTAATCGTCCTCCAGTTTATTTTACAAACACAGACACAACATGGTTAAGCTTTCCAACATTTTTGGAACTGGGTGTCAGTTCATGTTGCTGCTGATGTATGTATTCACTTTGCCAGGATCTCACATAATGACAAATATCGGCTTAGCTGATTTGCATAAAATTAAACTGGTTTAAGCCTGTACACTGGACGGGACCAGTAAAACCGGACACCGGCCCAAGCATAATAGGCAGTAGTCTAACTTTTTTGCATTGTCTTCTTCATTTAAAAAACACAGCAGAGAAAGACAAAGTCTGTGAAGGTCGTTGGTGAGACGTAAACCAGGGCTTGGCGATATGGCAAAAATATTACTTGGATTTTTTCATGGCAGGATCACAATCTCAATTATATAATGATCCTTTAGTTCTTTATATTGGTTTGGACTATTTTACAAGTTACGGTAAATGCAGGGCCAACAGTTTTGCTTACAAACATATTGTCAGCTTATGTTTGGTTCCTGGTTCCTCGTAATTATTATGTTTTAATTTAGGAATTATTAAATTCTAAAAATTACACCTAGAGTATGTGGGTTTTGTAAACTAACTGCAGGTTCTGCAAACATAAACAAATTCAAATTTAAAAAAAAAATATTGGACTCTTCAGGTGAATTTGTGCGATGCTGTGTTGCAACAGCCAGTAAGTGTTGACATTCTGTTGATGTCACTGACATCCTGAAGGCACAAACGTTTGGACATCTAGCCGTTGAATCAGACATGGCGGTCAAAACAGTAGTGTGTGTGAACACTCGGAGCTCCTACAACACAACTTTATACACCACGGGATGATGTCATAAACACAGACATGACGTTGTTAAGTTTTCCAACATTTCCAGGACTTCTATGGCAAAAAATGGCAATGGCAAGCCCCCCTTCCTCCTGACACTTATGTTACTAGCTAACGCTAACACCCAGCTGTGGCTATGTGTAACCTAACAGACCAGTGGATGATTTCATTAACCGAGACATGATGTTGTTAAGTTTTTCAGCCTGTCTAGGACCTCCACAACTGAAAAAACGGCCATATCAGACACAATTTATGACAGAAAATGTCAAGTCCCCTCGTCCTCCAGACCAGCTATTATGAGCAGACTCAATTCTGACTTGTTAACGATGCTTTCGTTTTGATTTACAAGACCAC
>JAPXVT010000015.1:20458748-20470031 GCA_029823135.1 Acanthurus reversus | reverse complement strand
ATGTAGAGATAGGATCTGCACACCGAGGTACAAATTATAGACTCCTTTATTTGGTACAGACAACGTATCAATCCATGATTTGCTAAGCTTTCCCATTAAAGGGATAGTTCGCCCAAATGTGAAAATTCAGTCTTTATCTACTCATGCTGATGCCTGTGGAAGTGTTGGTGAAGTTTTTTAGTCCACAAATTACTGCTGGAGTTTCACAGGAAAAAAAGTCCTTAAAGTAATCTCCCAAACAAAGTGAACGGTGACCAATTTTCAAACCATAAAATGCCTCCATACTGCTTGTCCAAAGTAATCCAACTGTCCTGAAGACTGGGCATGCTGAACTGTTTTGAAAAACGTCACTGACCTCACAAAAGCCTGTAGCTCCTAAGATGGGAGTCGACTTCATGTGCACACACCGTCTGACACAGCGATGCAAGGGAGATCAACCAGAGAGCGTGCATGTTTGCAGGATCATGTAGGCATTTTACATTTTGATACATTTTTTTGTTTGAAAATTGGTCTCTGTTCACTTCAGTTGTTTGGGAGATGACTGCTACGCCTTTTTCCTGTGAAACTCCAGCAGTGTTTTACCTGACCTTCCATCAGCTTGAGGATGAGTTTATTATGACTGACTTTTCTTTTTTGAGCGAACTATTCCTTTCAGAAAAAAACTAGAAAACATATTGGACATGCTAGAGTGTGACAATACCAAGAGCAGCTCTTTCAGTGAGCAACAGTTTTAGTTTCATAACATTGTGGAAGCAAACCAAGGGACATTTCTCTAGAAATGTTCCCAATTTTCAGCAGTCACATCTTTGGTTGAGCAGGACATGAATTTGTTGGGATTAACCCTCAAACTGTGACAGTATCCAGAGTGGGGATTTTTTTGGTTTGAGACAGACAGAGTGCTAATTATAGTCAATGGATGTTAATTTCTCACGTCCAAGCTCACAGCCAGCTTTGTCTGGCCATTGCCAAGTTTCGAAAAGGCAGTGGGTTCAGCAAAAGTCAGGCCAGGTCTGTTGAGGTTGGAGAGAGGATGGAAAAGCTGGCAGTCAGCCAGACAGGTCACAGCACAGCCTGTAGAGACAAGGCATTACTCATCCAGCACACACTGTCAGTCACTGTAAAACACACTGCCTGACACACACCCAAATATCCTTAATGTTGTTGCTCACAACAGATTCTTTCAATGGGGTTGACAGTTTGTCTGAAGCATTTTATTTATGTACTTTTATTGAACCGAGTTTTTTTTTTTCTGCTTGTTCTGTCTCTTTGTCTCACTTTCTGCTTTTGACCTTTCTCACTTGGCTGCAGCTCAGCTCTCCTTCCAGCTGTCAGCTCGTGACCTCAGCACCACCAGCAGTGCCATGGATACAGCCGCATTAACATTGGACCCTGAGAACTGCCCTTACTGCGCCAAAGCCCTAGCTAATGAATCAGAGGGTGGCACTGATGGCAATGAAACCCCCGGAGACTCTGACAGTGAGGGCATTTCCGAATTCACCCAGGACCTCCACCACAGGGACAGGAGAGACAGTCGGCAGCCAAAGAAGAAGCACCGCAGGCTGGGCAAAACTGCGGCAAACATCGTGCACTTCTGGAGGCTGGTGTGCGACACATTCAGGAAGATCGTGGACAGCAAGTACTTTGGACGAGGGATTATGATCGCCATTCTGATCAATACTCTGAGCATGGGGATCGAGCACCATGAGCAGGTTAGTCTACATGTGTGTCTGTGGATTTCTTATTGAGAAAATTGTGTTTGTGAAGCTGAATGGAGCTTTTGGATGATGCTACATTGAGTATGTACTTAAAGCTCACAATGGGAATATACAAATGTGCAAAATGGAAAGAGTCATCTTAGCTTACAGTGGATCCACTGCACGTGTGTGTCGTTCACTGTGATCATGTAAAGTACACAGCTCCCACAGGCCCAAGTGGAATTCTTTAAGTGTCTCTCTCTTGTCTAGTTCACTTAGACAAAAACAATTGCAGTCATGTGAGAGAAAAAACAGAAATGAATGAATATGAGACACTGAGGATACAGAGAGAGACAAAGAAAATAGCAACAGGGGTGACTTGCTGGGTGAGAAAAGCCCAACAACATCTGACAGATTTTTTTCTCTTTCTTTTGTTTTTAGCCTACGTTGTTTTGTTTTTTACACTCATGTGTTTCTCTACGACACAAAGCACAGCTTTTGTGAATGCAATTGATCAAGACATCTTATCTGGATTAAGGAAAGGTTGGTGTAAATGCATGCTAACCTCCTTGTACTTGACCAGAAGGTTGTCTGGAGTGAATTGTGTTTAGTTCTCAACTAGATGAAAATGCAAAGATCATATCCATCTAGCAAGTAAGAAAAATAAAAAAAAGGTTGCGTGACTCCATCTCTCCTTGCTACCCGACGCTGCCTGTCAAAAAGCTGTGGTATGTCATATTGGCTTTTCTTAACCCTATCACAAGTGTGTTTGTTGACAAGTCTGCTAGCTTCACTGCATTACCTTTAAAATTACATTTAAAGATCTGATCACAGCAGGCATTATTTTCATCCTGCCCTTACCATGGTGCCTTTGTTGCTCAAAGGGATAAGACAACTTTTTGTTTTTTCTTTTTTGTTACCTTTCTCCCTCACGAGTTCCAGACAAGGAAACAGATACCATTATTTCAACTGTTCATGCAGTAACAAGGAAGAGACGGACAGAGCTTGCCCACCGCAAATTGGCTTAGTTCAAATGCTAGTAGTCAATGGGAAGTGTTAGCCTGCCTCCACCTGGAGTCATCAGATAAACTTTCCAACATCTCTAAATGGTCCTGTGTGCTTGTTGTGACGTGTCTATTTACCACATTATGTTATCTTTAGACTCTGCATTTTGTAATTTTTGAATCAAATCCGTGCCAGGAGTAAACCATAGGAGGCATGCATGCTAATAAACAGAGAAGAAGAAGAAAAAGAAATACATAAAGTATTACATAAATTGCTAATTTGAGTCTAAAAATAACGGGCTAGCACTTCCCATTGACTGCCAGTATTTGAGCTAAGCTAATTAGCGTTGGCCCGTCTCTTCCTTGTTACTGCACGCACAGTCAAAAGAATGATATCTATCCTCTTGTCTGGAACTCCGGAAGGAGGCAAATAACAAAGGAAAAGAAGTTGACGTATCCCTTTAAACTCAACTACAGACTGGGCTCATGATGCATAACTGAGACTCTGGTGTCAAAGTCCCTTACAAAATCATCCTTGCAAATCCGGTGCATTGCTCTGTTTACTTAAAGTAGTTTTGACTCTAAACATTTTTTGAGCCTTGATTACGTTCTCCATCACAGCGTGAATGGAAGTGGAGGAGGTGAAGAGGTGGAAGAGTTTGCACTGACCCCCACTTGCAAACTAGTATTACTACTCCTGTTTTGTTGAAGTGCTTTAATGCATTTAATCAGCGCAAATATTGCATCAAGTATTCATAGTTTCACAAAGCAGTTTTCTCCTCTGGTGATTTTTTTTTCCAATAAAACAATCTGCCAAGCGCAGGTTCAGGGTTTGAGATGCGTGTCGTGTTTGTATTGTGTTTTGGTGCTTGTGCTGTGTTTTGTGTTGGCACGTGTAATTTTGTTTAAAAGTTATATAACACGAGTAAAGTTAGTGACACAAGTGTTGGTGTGTGTGTAGGTGTGTAGTAGGAGTGCGAGAGCCAGGTTTCATGGGGTTACTTTCGGTCCCTGACCCAGTGCCTATAAACAAATCCAGATGCCAAACATCCGCAGCACATGAACACACACACACACACACGCACACACACACACACAGGAGGTTTTATAGCTCTTTAGTTTCCACCTTTATTCAGTCTGTACTTCTCTTGACTTTTCTCCCTCACCATCTGCCCTGACTTGTTTCCTTTTTTCCCTCTTTTTTGTTGAAATTCAGTTTCTTTCTCCCTCTTTCCTCTTATTTTGCCTCATTCCACCTTTTCTTTTCTTCTTTTACTCTTCTTTTTTTTTGCTTTTGAAAAGCAAAAGGAGAAAATTGATTCTCTTTTCACTTTCACCTCTTTCATTCTTTTGCCTCCTTCTCCTTATCTTCCTCCTTTTTAGTCTTTCCTCCTCTCTCGCTTGACTGTTTCTTCCTAGTTTGGGTGGCATGGATCCCTCTGGTCTCCAGACAGGCTGCTGAAAACTTTTCTGAGACACTTTATTGATTGCAAACCCATCGACATCCAATAGATACAGGGATCACTAAGCCTCTATTTGTCTCTGTCACTGCATCCACGTCAGAAGAGACTGGGTTTCAATTTTCATGCAGCAAGGTTTACTGCTTCAACTTTGTACACAATGTGCACAAGTTTAAAAGAAAATTTCAAGTCAGCACCGCATAAGAAAATAGCCTTTATGCAGTCACCTTCCTTTGACACGTTGGAATTCTGCTTCTTGATTCTTCACCCTGTGTAAGAAGGTGCAAACCCTGCCTTTGTTTAGCCTGCACGTCCTCGTGGACCTCCTCGGCTGAGCACGTAGGACAGAGTTTGTGGATAACTGGGCAGAGGCTAATTATGTACATTTTCTTGAATAGTGCTCACAAATTTTCAGTTTTCTGAAACAGAAAACCCACAAAAGCTACTGATGTCCAACTTCCTGCATTACCACTGAAAGAGTTAAACTGCACATGCATGTAACAAGAGCTGTATAACTGGCCTCCTTCTATTTTGGGCCACAAACTTATCAATCACCTCTTGTTCTGTGTTCAGTGCTACACAAGTTTAAAATTAGCGTTCATCTGCACCTGGCTTATACACCTAGCATTAGTAACATTTGTTAATGTTTTAAAATTCTTCTTGTGGGCACATTTTAAGCTGTTTTCGGAACAAGAAGAAAGAGTGAATAACCTCCATCACATGTTGGGGGTGTTTCGTCTGTAGTGTAACAATGCTGCCAAATGCCAAATGGGACGGATGGAAAAGAAATTTACGATTTGAGTTTTGTTGTAATAAACTGAATGTTAAGTTGAATGGTATTTACAAGCTGTTATGTATCATAAGTAACTGCGTGTGCTTGTTTTTGTGTTTTTTGCTCACAAACCAAATGTAAACATTAAAGTTGTTTCACCTCCGTAATGGACATGTGCAGCACGTTAACCCACCGAGTGACTAATATACCACCTATTTAACGACAACTCTGGACGATTTCTTCTTTTTTGCAATTTTTTTAAAGTTGCTTCATTGCTGCACAAATCCATTACAAAGTATTGATTGCAGATTTCTTAGTTCTACACTGAAGTCCATTACGAAACACGACAGGGATTCTGCTGAGGTGATATGGTACTACACTTTACTCAATGTGTGAAATGCGCAATAACAGTTGGAGGAGGGGGGTACTTCAAAAACACTGACGGAAAAAAATCATCAACATCAGCCACACATTAACACACATGAGTTTTGTCCTATATGCATGCAAGCAGACAGACAATAAGAATGTATTTTAAAAAATGCAAATTTGAAAGATATTATATCTCCTTTTCAGACTCCAGCACCTTTCCAGTTTTAAGTGTTGCCTTGACTATCACCTGCAATTTTAGCTAAATTAGTTCTGATCCGAGCTGCTGCTGCACACTACAAGCAAAAACTTAAGGGTGGCATGACATGGAACTCAATAAATGCTGAAGAATAAATAGCGGAATAAAAAAACACTTGTGCAAATTGAGAAGATAGAGGCACCCTGTACATTTCCAGTATATTATTTTGCATTGTCTTTTTCCCTGCTCAGACCAACTGATGGCAAAGACACACACACACACATATGCACAGACAAACTTTGGCACCTCTGCCAAACATTGCACAACAGTATGGATGGCTTGTCGCATGGATTTCTTTATTAATTATTTAAATCTTCTGACAAGACACCAGGAAGTGTGTTTGTGCAAGTGTTTTTTTTCTGTTGGATGGATTGGGACATGAGACATGAATAAGGCTTATGAATTTTAAAAAGATGAGGTGAAAAATGCAAATTTCAGAATTTATTCTTTTGCTTTTAGCAAAGGCAAACAAGTTTGCAGGGTTACAACCATAGCCAGCGAAGTTTTCTCTGTTGCCCCTTACCCGTGAATATTTAAGCATGAAAATAAATTGGACAATAGGATTAGAGGAAAAAAGCACCCCCACTCCCATTCTTAATCCGGATAAATCATAAATGCTCTTATTGTTGCTATAATCTTGGATCTTTTCACCTCTCTAAGATTCTAAGAGATAATCATTCTGTGTATCATTTGTTAAAAGTTGGTGTTTGGGGGGAAAGTGTCCTTTTAACAAGCTGTGTTTTAGCTCTGCCGAGTGTGACAGCTTATCAATAAGTAAGCTGCAAATGACATTGTGGAGTTCTGACTGTGTCCTAAGGAGATTTGACAATGTCCGCCCTAATGAGTAAATGATGAACACATGATACATAACAAATCAAACTTCAACCCATTTGCAAAGGCCAATCAATGTTGCCACCGGCAGTTATAATAATTACACATAATGTGCTTATTAATCATAAATTTTCTGACGAGGAACATGATGAGTGTATCTGACTAAAGAGGAATTGTTGGCAATTTGTCACAGAGGTAAAGTTATTATAGTTATTTTTAGCCAAAAAGGAACAATATTGGAATTTATTTAGCGTAACTTTCATATATATCTCAACAGATTTGCCAAATTTGCAATGACACAGAAAAACTGAAGTTGGTGAAAATAGGTCTGATCTGATAAATGACAAAATTTATGTGTAAAATATAATTTTATACTTATATGTATTTTCAGTATTTGCATATTTTCAAGTTGATCTGTGTTTTTGTAAGATGCATTTTTGGTGAGAGGCACTGGCTTGATTATTTAGTGGTTTAATGAATTTGCCTCAGTATAAAAGGAAAATCAAAAGGTTAAAAGGAATAACTTTAAGGGCGCTATTTCGATGATCCATGATCTAAAGCGCATGTTGATTGTTCAGTTGGGGTTTGTCCAAGTTGACTTTGGTATTTAGGCGACGCATAATCTGGGCGCAAAGTGAGGTGTAAGGCGCAAAGGGGAAGAATTTACTTCCTTAAGTAATTATAAATGTGTTTTGGGCATAATGAGGATTAAACCAATGAGTATGTCGTCTCTCATCCCATTCAAAAGCCAGGTGGGCCCAAAGTGCGTATTAATTATCTGCGACCATTTCATTGTAATCAGAAAATATTTAGCTGATATAATAAAATTGTTATTGAATTTTTTGGAGGTTAAGATGCTTACTTTGTGAAGCAGCTGACATTGCGCGATCTGGCTCAGATGTACTAGGAAATCCATCTTGTCAGACTTCAAGCTATGTGCTTGTATCTGGACCACAGTGGTTTGAACCACTTAACATCTTATGAGGAACAACCATTCTTGTCTCTAACCAGTGTGATCAAAGTATCACAACCAACGAGAGAAGCGACTATTTGTTTGAAAACAACCACGGCGACTCCTAAAGTGGTTAGCGTAGATCCTGCTAAAGCATCGGTCATATCAGAACTGGAGAAGTATTTCTTCATGAAAGAGGAGCAAAGAACAGCACCGAAAGATGTTTCTGCTTTGGCAGTTTAATTTACCAACTGGTTAAGCTGGTAGCGCTCTCCTATGGTTTGTTTATTTGATTGGCAGAGGTTGGCCCATAATGAGCCGTGACAGACGGATGATTCATCCTTTCACCTATCGAGGATTACTTTAAAGTCCCTGCCCTTTTTCAAGCAGTTTTCAAGAGTGTCTTAGCAGATGGTTCTGTGTAACAGGTTAATAAGATGCCAACCATTAACCAAAGTGAACCTGTTTCGGGACATTTTTGTTGCAGTTCCCTAATTTGTTTCTTATCATCTTGCCAAAGGCACTAGATAGTAAAGGCATAAAAAATGCTCAAAGGAAGAATGAATAACATGACTTGTTTTTTAAAAAGGTTGTAGTCAACACAGAATGTTATAACCCAGCTGCTATTCCACCAAGCTCTGCGAAGCTGTTTAGTGTCTTTTAACTAGATTGTTCTGGTTTTGCAGCCCACAGCTTTACTGTTATGTTTCAGTTTCACTGGTCTCGTCAGTATTGTTTTTAACCACAGCTGGCATTTGTGTTCAGTACAAATGGTCTGCCATATATCAATGCATGGTGCCTGCATGACACCAAACCACAGACAGGTAACAACTAGCTAGTGAGAGTGAATATTGGAACTTATCATTCCTCAAAATCTGCTGGATACGTAAAGGGAAACTGTATCACATTTAGTTAAGTTAGAGCTACGCACAGTTATGTTTGCACATTTTATTGTTTCTTTTTTACTGTGTAATTTTGTGTGTATCAATTAGGCCGTCTTCATCAAATGTGCAGATTTTTTTTATTTATTTTTTTTTCTAATGTGCAACATGAATTCTTTAAATCAGTGTTTACATCGGCTGGCGGTCTTATTTTTTTATGTCTTTTGCTTTGCAGACTGCTACAAAAAACATTGTTAGAAAATGCGTATTGCTTTAACTGCAAGAACCTGTGCAACTGGTGTTTATCATTGTGCAGAAAATCTGCTCAGGAATGTGAATAAAGGAGATGTTCATTTTTTGCACATTAAGCCTAATAATAAGGATGTTTCCGATCATAAACAATGTTTTGCAGCATTATTATGATGAACTGTGCAGTCCTGAGAGCTGACGTCACCGCTAGCAGAAAACAACAGAGGTGCATGGGAACATCCGTTGAAAAACCTCAATAAATGCTCTTTTTCAAAGACAAGGAACTGACTGAATGTTTAGTGGTGTCTCCTCATGTTCTGACACTAAAACACTAAGTTCAACAACGGCGTATAACCCAGGAATGGCTCTTTCAGCTGCAACAGGAAACAAGCAGACAGATGTTTGCGGGTCATATGCCATTGTTATCTTTGTGTTTTAGTGTCAGGACATCAGCAGACACGACTGAACATTCGCTGAGTTTCTCGTCTTCTCGTCTTCAATGGATTGTTGGGGTGCCCATGCACCTCCTAACCCAGTTATCAGTGACGTTAACAACGAGCTCCAGCTCTCAAGACTGCGCCATTCCTTATTATACCACTGTTTACCGTTGTATATGATCATAATGAACCCTATAATAGGACATAATGTGCAAGAAAACATACTTTTCCTTAAAAGAGCAGCTCTAATAATAGCTCTCCTTTAAATTAAGAATGGCCCACTTGATGAGACTTTCTAATGCACATCACATACTTGTACAGTATGTACTGCTGTGGCCTGACTTTTGAGATATAAACGGGCCTCTTGAGTAAATGGGCCATAACAGATACACACGTGTCCCTCACACACACAGACATGTTGTTACCCTGCAACCCATCAGTGTGTATGGAGCTGCGGAGCCTGAACTCTTACTGTCCATGACACAGAGCAGAGCTCCCTGTCTGCTTCCTATCTGTGAAGCGCACAATCACAAATATGTATACACAAACACTCTCTGCTGCTTGGCAAACGGCGCATACATGCTCTCGCTTCGAGGGCAACAGAGGAGACAAGTGCAGCAGATGTAAATGTGTGCGCGACAGAGATGGAAGGATAAAGAGATGATTAAATGGAGTGTTGGATAGAGATGACAGAGTTTAAGAACTTGAAGGTGAGGGGATAGAGAGGGTGATGGGTGGAAGAGTGGAGGTGGACGGGTTCGACGAGCAAGGAGAGAGTGTCTGTTTTATCTCTCAGCGCAGTTTAAGAGCGTTACCATTTATGGTGGAACTGATGGAATAGTTGTGAGTCTGCCAACTATGTGACACAGTCCATATTCTATTTACATGGGAAGGTCAACGTCTCTCTCACTTTACATAAGATACTTCCCTTTGTCCTTATGGCCACAAAGACGGCCCGTCCCTCTCTTCCCTGCTTCCTTTTTCTGCAGCCCTCCTGTCAGTCTTCCCACCCCTCGGTGAGCAGCACTCACGGTGAAATTGTGAAGAAGTTAAGAGCCATAAAAAAGACAGAGGTGTCAGGGTAGAAGTGAGGTAAATGCATGGGACCTGTTTTGGAAATTGCTGTTGCTGTAAGCTTTTTAGCACCGACATGAATATTGATTCGGCATGTAGCTGTTACATGAGCACAAAGTGATCTGAAGTCACTTTTGGGTCACCTGGTCTACATTTCCCACAGGCGACATTTTGACTTCAGTAACCTTGAAAGCTATGCGCTTAAAAACGAAAGTACACATGGTCGAGTGGGTTTTGAAAATTCTGAGTGCCTCTCAACGGTGATGCATTTCTCTGATCTTGTTGCTCACTTCATGAGGACAGTGGGGCAGGAGTCACTTCAAGAATGGCATGTCAGAGTCAAGTGTTTGGTATTGACTAAAAAGTGGCGTTACAGAAACATGCAGCAACTTGCTGTAAATATAAAGCATCAGTAGTCACTGACTCCTAAAACAAATGCTGTGCAAAGTTGCCTTGCACAGCTTTTGTTAACTTTTTGTTAAGCATTTTAAACATAGCAGCTTGTGTCTGTTTCCTTGCAATAATACAGTAGATTCATGTAAAAATGGTTCACAATGACACCAAGGCTATGCTGAAATTCAGTGAAAGATGACTGCTTGCATTACATTCCAATACAATAATGGTTATTTTGTAAATTAATTAGTGAAGGTATGTTAAATAATGAGGGGTCACTGGAGATTTTTGAGTGCTCTGAATTAAAAGGCTGTGACCCTCCCTAAACCAAAACATAATTTTTTTCTTGACCCTCCCCAAGTGATTGGGGAAAGGTTGACCTTCCCCAACCAAGTGTTTCATAGCCAATAATTTTTGCTATTGAAAGAGTGTTGTTATAATATCTTTTGTTCAGTTTGATTTCTTTACTTTAACAGTTTTCGTTTGTGTACACATTTTTATATTTGCAATAAACAGCATCTCTGCAAATTATGTCGATAAAACTTAACTTTCCTTTATTATTGCTTTTATATCTCAATCCTCCATAACCCACCGCTGTGTATTTGGATGACAGATATTCATTTCATCCACTAAATGTCACCATCTGTCTATCCAAGTTTCGCTCATGGCAGCTGGTGTACTAGCAAAGAGCTGTGGCAGGAATTCAACGATAATGATAATGGTGGACAAGCAAGACATCATTCCTAGCTCTGAATTCCAACTTCAGAGGTAAACAACAAGAGGTAAAGAGCATAACAACAGCAGAGAGCCACTGATTCGCTAGATACTGTACACGTCCACTACCTGGATAGACCAAGCGTAAAGATTGACAGACAGGGCAGCCAAAGAGAAACGACACCCCGTATCATACC
>JAPXVT010000015.1:19863135-19873552 GCA_029823135.1 Acanthurus reversus | reverse complement strand
CAGCCTGTCTGTGCCTTATGTGCTGCTCGCCATCAAGACCTCCTTCTTCTACCTCTGCATCAAGAGAGATCCAGGTTAATTTAGAGGAATTCAAGCTGCAAATCACAAATAATCTGATGCCTTATCGTAATACTCATTGCTTTAAGTAATTACATATCAGGCGTGCTGGCAGTTATTTCATTTTGTCACCTGCTGAAGAGAACATTTTTCTGGGGGAGTCATTTAATGATGGAACAGTCTTATACATCATCACCTATGTTACAGTAAAACACACATTTATTTCATGCAAATCCATGTCTTAGGAATGCCACCTGCAGCTACTGTGCTCATTTCCAATCTCTTAATCTTTGTCTCCTTGGTACCAAACTCAAATTAAATTAAATTTTCTGTGTTTTCATATTTTGATTTAGTTTACATTTGGTTTGTGTGCTTGAGTTTTTCTACAGGATACTTGCTTCCTCCAGTTACATTAAATGATAATTCTAGATACATTTCATTTAAAGAGTGCTGGTCTACCTCAAAAGGTCCTTTTTAAATTGTTGGCTTGCAGAAAAGGCAGCTGCATCCACTGTCAGTTACCGACAGATTCCTAATTTAAAATAATTTCAGTTGATTGAATGTTAGTATTTTACAAGAATAGTCATAGAAAATTACTGACAAGTAAGTTATGGGCAGGATTAAGTTAAAAGATAAATCACCAACCTTCTCCATTTTACATTAAAGTTGCACTGTAGCACTAGAATGTGTTTTGTTTGACGTTACGGTATTTTTTTCTCAACTCTCTCCTCTTGACTTTTGCAGGCACGTTGACAAAGAAGAAAATAGCCGGCCAGCTGCACATCTATCCGTATGACAGGAGGCTGTTTCATCCGGGAGTCTCCTGTCCAACCTGCCAGCTCATCAAACCGGCTCGCTCCAAACACTGCAGTGAGTACCTACTGCACCTGTTCCTGTGAGGTTTGATAAGCACATAAATACTGTTCATGTTACTGCTGTGCTCAGTCTTCACTGTAATCACTGTTTGCATTTCAGGAGTCTGCAACAGATGTGTCCAGCGTTTTGACCACCACTGTGTCTGGGTGAACAACTGCATCGGTGCTCAGAACACACGTTACTTCTTGCTTTACCTCTTCAGCGTGTGCGCCATGGCAGGCGACATCGCCCTACTAACAGCAGACATGCTGCTTCACGCCGTGCTGCGGTCAGGGCTTCTGTCGGCCAGTTATATAGATGAGCACGGCCAGCAGCAGCCAGCAGGGCCTCTGTTTGTTGTACAGGTGAGGACTTGGCACTGCTGACACACTGTACATACATACATCGCCTGCAGCCATGTTAATTCCTGATGCAATATCTCCCTTTTACCTCCAGCACCTTTTCCTGACTTTCCCTCGTATCATCTTCATGCTGGGGTTTCTGGTGTTTGTCTTCTTCCTGCTGGCGGGTTATGCTCTGTTCCACACCTACCTGGCTCTTGTCAACCAGACCTCCAATGAGTGGTACAAAAGTCGAGGTTACGTCTGTCAGCACTGCAACCCAACTGCAACCGCAGATCATCTCTGCAGCCCTGCACCAGACCACTCTAAAAGATACTACTACAGCAGAGGGCTGCTCCGAAACCTGGGAGAAATTTTCTTCCCTCTTAAGCCTGTTCAGAAAAAGGACAACTGAAACAAGATGCTGCATTTAGTGCACCATCCCCTGGATTTTACCATCCCTTAGAACTACTGGTGACTGAAAAAAATAAAGCTTATGTTTGAATATTAACTCTTTATGGACTCTGGTATCTCCCACAGGATGTCACAAATCGGAAAACTGACAACATTGTCAACAAACACTAAAGTAAGCATTGTTAAATCAAGTCTTTGTAAATAAAATGTTCTACCTGAAAGGTGAGGATGCTACATTCAGTTGCTTTTTATGCTTTGCCTGCCATCATCTAAAGCATAAATGCTTCTAAAGTTAGAGCAAAAAAAAGTGTACCCCCCATTATTTACATGTCATTTTTTTAATACATGATCATAGCAGTTGGGGCTCATCTTTTGAATATGCTGAAACTCTTTTTGTTAAATCAGGCATGGGTATATTTCAAGGGCAGTTAGGGGTTTAAATAATTGATTTCTTAAGTTAGAAGATGTCAGGGGGTCAGTGAAGCCAGCAGGGGGAGGAGTACACACAGCTGGTTAGCTCAGAGGCAGAAATTGAGCTTTTAAAAAGTAAAACATTTGATGAATCATAAACAAAATGAAATTAAAAATAAAACAAGCGCCACAATGTTACAGAAAATACATCAAAATATGTCCGCCTTATTCATGTTTACAATTTTTTGTGTTTTTGTAATTTGGTGGTTTAGTTGTGATCTTGCAAAATGTGTAATGTGTTTTCTAGTTTGAGGTATTTTGAGTTTTTTTTTTTTTTTTAATGTATTGTTTTCGGACTGTAAAAGCGTTTCCGCTGTGGTTGCTTTTTTCCGCCTTATATCCAGATAGACTTTTTCCCCCCACCTTTATTTATGTAACGTTAAACATGTTTTCCTTTGGGACGTAAAGACTTGTAGCTATATGCTATAATAATAGTGATAACTCAAAAAATATTAGCAAGTTGATGTATTCAGGGCAAAAGATTGACCGGAAGTGGACCACTCTTCTTCGTTCCTGTCGCTTTAAGCCGGGGCGGAAGTGACTGCAGGATTGCTGCAACAGTCAGTGTAAGGTCAGGCTTTCTGTGCGGTGAGTTTAAAGGCTACTCTTGTAAAACCAAACCGGTTTTCGGAACCGGTCATTATTTGTCAAAAAGGCAAAGCGAAGTTTTTACATACCGGACAGCCGAACTGAGTGAGAGTCTTAGCTAACGTTGTCGTTTTTGCTGACGTTAGTCAAAGCAACGTGCACTACCGGCTGAACGGCTATTCGTTTTTCAAATCTGACAGCGCGGAAAAGTTTGACTCTTTCCTGATGTCTGGCTCAAAATGTACTCGGCTGAGCGGAGCGTTGATCAAACAGCTGCTGGACTCGGTGGACAGCGTCCTGTTTGACTGCGACGGAGTCATCTGGCGGGGGGACCAGGCCATTCCCGGCGCACCTCAGGTCATAAACCTGCTCAAGGAAAACGGGAAGAAGGTCTTCTTCGTCACCAACAACAGCAGTAAGACGAGGAAGATGTACGCCGACAAAATGTCAACGCTGGGGTTCAACGTGACAGAAGAGGAGGTGTTCGGGACCGCGTACTGCTGCGCCATGTACCTGAAGACGGTCTGCAAGCTGGAGGGCAAAGTGTACCTGATCGGGAGCAACGCCATGCGGCAGGAGCTGGAGGCGGTGGGGATCCAGCAGACCGGAGTGGGACCTGACCACATCTCCGGGAAGCAGGCCGACTGGGCCAACGTGCCTCTGGATCCCGAGGTGAAGGCGGTGGTGGTGGGTTTCGATGAACATTTCAGCTACATGAAGCTGAACAGAGCCTTGCAGTACCTGACCCAGCAGGGCTGCTTGTTTGTGGGAACCAACAGGGACACCAGGCTGCCTTTGGAGGGAGGCAAGGCAGTGCCAGGTAAGGCTGCACACCGCTACAGTGGCTTTCAGCAGGTTGAAACAGTGGAGCACATTTAGTGACTGATTAAGAGGATCTTCTACACACCGTAGACTCTTAACATTTGCTTAGAGTAGACTTAAAGTGTTTTGGTGAATTGTAAGGCCTCAAAAAAGTGACTAAGTTTGGGCTTGGTGGGAGGCTGAGCCAGGCAGCTTTGACAGTCATACACTCTCGTAGACTAAAACCCCACTGACTCAACAAAATCATCCTGAATCACAACTTTAGTTTAGTCGTTTGTATGTGGAAATCTTATTTAGTCTACTTCCTGGAAAGCCTTTCTCAAGGAAGCGGGTGCAAAGTGTTTGGATAGGTATTCAAAATATTTAAACATAAGTTTTTGTGTACATATTTCAAACTACAAGCTCTTCATCTGTTTCAGCACCCATCATTTGACAGAAATATTAAAGGAAAACTGCATTTTTTTGGGGGGGGGGGTAGCAGCTTATCATCCACAATCCATGTGAAATAAAGGGCAGCTTTCCTTTAAAGGAGTGTTCAAGGTCCAGAAGGATTTTGATTTTAAGTCACTTCATTTGCAAAGTTTTAAGAAATTTTAGGCTATTGAAGAACCTCTGCAAAGTTAAATGAAATGAAATTGTCATGAATTGTTGGTAATAAAGTGGTAATAAAGGTCCCCTCATCTCGCCCTCCCAGGTACAGGCTGCCTCCTGCAGGCCGTCGAGACAGCAGCCCAGCACCAGGCCCAGACGGTGGGCAAACCCAACCACTTCATGTTCGACTGCGTGGCCTCGCAGTACGGCGTGGTCCGCGACCGCTGCCTGATGGTGGGCGACCGCCTCGACACGGACATCATGCTGGGCTCCAACTGCGGCCTGAAGACCCTCCTCACCCTGACGGGGGTCAGCACCGTGGCCGACGCGGAAGCCCATCAGAACAGTGGCTGTGCGGAGAGGCAGGGGATGGTGCCAGATTATTACGTGGAGAGCATCGCAGATCTTCTTCCAGCTCTGCAGGGATGAGATTACGGCGTAGCTAAAGTATAGCCTAGCAGCTACAAACCAGAGGGATTTGTCTCGCCTGTCACATGTCATGAAAAAGGGAATATTTTATGTTAATATTAATATAAAACGTCTCTTTAACAAAGTCACAACCAAGCAGCTAGCTGCAGTGTGACAGAACAAAGACTCTATTAATAAAATAAACTTAACATGATATTGATGTTTTATTAAGAATAATAAGATCAGCGACTTGTAGTATCGTTTTAGTGTAATTTAAGTGCAAACAAGACTCAAGGAGTAGAGTGTATGTTCCTTTTTTGGGAAGGTTAGTGTACTGTCTGTGATGCAATCTATCTCTTAAGCAACTTCAAGTCAAACTCAGAGAGGGAAATAAGCACACAAAATGTGTGTCAACAGTTTGGTAATATATGTGTGTATTCAGGTTCACAGCTCTGTTCCACAGTCTATAAATAACAGCTGCAGAATGGGGCTAAATGGCGCTGAACTGATCTAACTTGAGCTTTCTGTTTTTAGTGGATTTTCACACCTCAGCAGAAATGCTAACTCGCAGTTACCCTCATGGGATGGTGCAATGATTCATTATTTTGTTTGAATGTGTTCAACGCACTGGCTTACATGTTTTAAAGGTGTTCCAATCTGTCTTTTACCATCTGTTTTTTTTTTTTTGTCTGACTTGTCCTTGGCTCCCAGAATCCATTAAGAAAAAAAAGTTCAGATTCATAATAAAAGGTACTGTCTTCACTAAATCAGTCTCTGCTCTGTGGCTTTAAGTTCAAAGCGAACACAGCAAACTTCCCTCTTAGTCCCGTGCTTAAAGTCACCTTGGGTTGTCATCGGCTGGATGCCGCAATAGTCAGAACTGAGTATCACTTCTCACCTGATGAGAGAAGCTTTCCAAGCTGCGCCTGCCTCACCCCTTTGTCCATTGTCTGGACTGAGGAGGGCGGCCAATTCCCCTCATGTAAGTGTATGTTTGAGTGAGGGAAAATGGGGAAAGAAGAAAGATGGGCGATGTTTGAGAGGTATATTGAATCATATTAGGCAGGGAAGACATTTAAAAAAGGAGAAAATTGCAAGATGACAAAATTGGGGGAAAAAATGCTTTTGGCAAGATGCAGAGTTTTATGTGAAGTGGGTGTCTGTTTTTGGAGGAAGATGGTGAGGGCAAAGGAGGAGGAGGAAGGGGGAGGAGGAGGTCTGCAGGGACAAAGGGAAGCCGGCCAGGTGCACTGAGTCTCAGTCAGTCGGCGCTGGTCATGACCACAGCTCCATGCCGATAGCTACGAGAAGGAAGCAGCACGAGTGAGGAGCTGTCAAGGGACACAGGATGGTGAGGTGCTGGAAACACTCGGATAACTCTTTGGAGGAAGCACAGTGCGCGGTAAGCACATTTAAAAAAGCATCTACTGGCTATGAAAAGATGCGTATGATCTGGCAAAAAGGTCAAGGCGCGAAACTTCTGGTTTTTGCAATCTGGCAACTTTTGCTCCATGACAGTCTAGCTGCAGCTGTGTGATAGGATGTGACTTTCAGATATTAATTTAAGTACAGATCTCAGCAGCCAATCCAAACTTGAAAATTCAGCCTGAAGCTTGTGTTTATGTTTACATCTCATGCTGAAATGTGAAGTACTGTTTAAATAGCTGCCTGGTTCTTGTGTGTGGCTCATTTCTTCAGGATGGGGACTCTGCTGCGTCCTCCCAGTCCCACTTCCCACACAAGGCATTCTGGGTCAGCCTGTCAGCCTCTCTGCTCCTGGTTATCCTCGTCCTCGGCTTGACGGGGCACCTGTGGCTGTCGCAGCCTCACACTCAGGTACTCATGACTGTAAACCCGGGGTTATTATAGTAACCTAAACTTTAAACTAAAATGAAAAATGAGCTGTGGAAAAAGCTGTCTTGACTCATACAAATACAAAAAAAAACTTGAAGAAAAACTAAAACTATACTGAAACAATATTGCCTTCTACTTGCAACTAAAATTTAAAGAAGAAAAAAAAACAGCCTAGCAGCTACAAACCTGAGGGATTTGGCTCGCCCATCAGATGTCATCTAAAGGGGAATATTTTATGTTAAGATTAATATAATTAAAATAATCTCTTTAACAAAGTCACAACCAAGCAGCCAGCTGCAGTGTGACAGAATAAAGACTCTATTAATAAAATAAATTTAACATGATATCAATGTTTTATTATCAATAATAAGATCAATGACTTCGAGTGCTGTTTTAATGTAATTTAAACTCAAGAAGTGAAAACTGAAGAAAGTAAACTGAAGCGTCATTGCCTGCTTGCAATACTAATTTAAAAAAAAAATGTAAATTCAGTTCAATTTTAGCTCTTTAGCTTCATTTATTGTCATTTTGCAACAGGGTTGCACAGTGAAATGCAACTTTTAGCCCCTTCATGCTTCACATACAGAAGACATGCAGAAATACTTGAATTATAAGCATTTAGCATATTTTTTGGATGTATGTTCATGTAGTATACAATATACTCCGTAGTATACAATATACCCCATAGTATACCTGGTATGAACAAAAACACACTACAACTAATGTAAACTAAATATTTAAAAATTAAACTTTTCTAGAAAAAAAAGAAAAAAAAAGACACTACGCAAAAACTAGCAAAAAAACCCTGTGAGAACAAAATAAAACCACACGGAAATAAAATAAAAATGTTCCAAGAAAATATTTCTGACCTTGCTGACATTAATCAGTCTGTGTTTGTTAGTCCTCACAGATCGTCCGAATCGCAGTCCCAGATCACACGGGACTTCTCATCAACCAGTCAGCTGTTGTCGACCAGCAGAATGACCTGGTGACCTTTTCTGTGACCTCAGCAGCAAACCAGACGTCCACTGTGCTCTTTGATATCAAACATGTGCGTCTAGGTGATCAGCATGAAATCTGATATTTGATGCTGATGCAGGTTATAGGAGTCTGAATGTGTGCCTTTGTGTTGCAGGGCTTGATATGCTACAAACCTGTAGAGCAGGAAAGCTGCTTCCTGCGAAAGATGGAGAAGTCGGACTACGAAAACGTGCGCTCCCTCCTGCACGAGTCGACACACAAGGTAACAGGCAGCGACATTTCAAAACGTGAGAACTGAACCGTCATGTTATGTAACGGGGGTCTCCCTCGTTGCAGTCAGGATATGTGAGACTGCAAGGCTCCAACATGCAAAACACACCAAAGGGCAAATGAAAGAAAAAGAAAGTTGTGGTTGCCCTTTAAGCTCTGCCAGGTGTTTCTAAAGTCACCCACTGCTAATGTGTGAATTGGCATTTCTGCCTGTGACTCAGAGTTTTTACCCAGAATCAAATGCACCGTGGAGCCGAGGCCTGCTGGGTTTCATAGGTTCTGCATGAGTGCCGCTCTGCACAGAGAGAGGGCTGAAGCGCACAGAGCCTTGAAGAGCGAGTATCCTCTCTCGCCTCCACGGCTGAATTCCTCAGCTCATGTGATCCCTCCAGGCCCCCTCGGCATTGGATCCTCTTACAAGAGGCAGTGAGCCCCGGAGCGGGCACAATGGCCACTCTGTGTGAGGGCTCTTTGGCTTTTAAGACTCTGTTGGATGAAAATACACCCTGGTGCATTGGCCAGGCAGGGAAGGGGCTGTGTGTGCCTGCTTTGTGATGAATACCTGGATCTCTAATATGGATTCTTAATTGTGATTGGACAATATGAGCAGGTGAAAGGCCACAACTGTGGTTCAAATAGAGATTAGCAGTGGAGCCTTGCAGGTAAACTGAGATGGAGGTTTGCGTCTCCGCCTTATCAACTTTTCTGCTCAGTAGTCCATTTCCACGCATCAGGAGACGAGTCTGCGAGTGTTTTTGTGATCCTGCCTCATGGTGTCACATGTCTCATGCGCTTCCTCGGTTGATTGTGGTCATTTAATCTACGATGGGAGGGATAGGCCCTGTATGGATGGAGGATAACTGCGGTTTGTCCCTCTATTCTGCAGCACAATGGGCTTCTTGGTTGGAAAAGCGGCGATTACGTGACCACTTGAGCATAATGGAACTTTAAGTGGTTCCCTATCACTGCCAATCAGAAGTGTAAGTGGTGCAATTACACACAGCCTTTGTGACAAATAAGAGCACAAATGTGCAGCAGTGTTGACCTCATAGGCGAAGCTATCAGGCTAATAGCAGCTTGAGTGTCAGTCTTCATCACATCTCCTTCACTTTGACCAAAAGATGTTTATTTTACTTTAAAGTGAGTTGAAGATGATTTCTCACACTTATTAAATGACACTGCAGCTTTCATGAAACTCCAAAGCAGACGGAATGAATGAAAGAAACTCTCCGTCTGTTTTTGTCCTCGCCAGAGTCAGTTCCAGCTGTCTGGGAACGAGACCCAGAGGCAGACGGAGTTCCTGGGAGTGCTGGCGGCCAGTCAGGTGGACGTGTCCACGCTGGAGGAGCCTCTGCAGGCTCTGTGTCAGGACAGGTCCGTCCACTGGACCAGGAGGGCCAAGGGTAAGAAGAACAGCCAGACTTCACACACACTAACATTAAATGTCATGTAGAAAAAAATTTAAAATGTTAGAAAACGGTTTGGTGGAGAAATCTAACTTGCCGTCCAGAGAGTATCAAAACACACCACTGAGCTACAGTATTGCAAAGGGATCCGTGTTCCTTTATTATTGTGAGCACACAGGGTAGTTTATATGGAGTCAATAACGGTTACTCCTTTCTGCCGCCCTACCGCAATTAATAATATTTTCCCCCAGGATGGCGAAGTCAAGCCATGAAATCTAAATGAGCACACAATGTTGCTCAAACAAACTAAAATCACAAACAACTTGATTTTGCTCTCCTAGGAAAACAGCATTGCATACTGTAAATACTCATAAGAGCACCAAATGCGTATTAATCCGCCACTAAAATTAGTCCCCCACAAAGGCCCTCTTTACACCTGATGTTAGCTAAGAGCTACAGTGCCCAGCTGCTTTATTAACCTTTACTCATTAATCTTTTTTTTTTTTTCCTCTCTCCAAATTCTGGTCTAACGAGTAAGACGGATAAACACCAATTTCTAAAATGGTTTGATGGGATAACTGAAATAATTAATAATTAGTCTTTAATCAAAGTCAAAACCAGAGAGGCTGCAGCTAATTAAATTTTTAATTATCAACTTATCTGACAATTATTTTCTCAATTGATTTTGTCGAAAAAAATTTCACCAAGTAGTAAAAAAAGCCAGCTACCAGACTTCATCTGATCAACAGAACCTCGAAATCTAAAGATATTTGATATTCGGTTAACTGCCATTTGGACAAAGAAAAGCAGCAAATCCTCACAAATACAAATCTGAAAACAAACATTTGGCATTTTTGCTCAAAAAATAATTGAAACTGTTAACCAACTGTCTAATCATTTCACTGATAAAAAAAACTACACGATACTTAGGTACAATCAGAGAGAGAAAATTATGGAAAAGACATTTTGGTGATTTACTACACGTTTTTTAACTGTTTACTGACATTTTGGATAAAAGAGTAAAATGGCGTTTTCATATCTGGAGTATGTGAGGTCATAGCGCACATCAGATGAGTTCAGGACCCACTTGTCACTTCCCGTGGACTTTGTATGAAAGCAGATTTTAAATTTAGTCAGCTGGCACCTTCATACAGACCAAGCATGTCAGGCTGAAACCTGACCTTCATCTCTGACGTGCAGTGACCTTTCCACGAATGCACTTGGTGACAGGCCAAAAAAAATGCATTATGTGGTGCAGGTGGCACATTTTTGTCCGTGCAGAAGCAGCTTTATTATCATACAACGATAGAATATAAAGTGTATAATGTAATATATGTAAATACGACCATAAAATGAACA
>JAPXVT010000015.1:19593487-19604410 GCA_029823135.1 Acanthurus reversus | reverse complement strand
AAAAACAAAGATTTAAACCAAATCTCTTAACAGAAATGTAAACATGCTTCACTGAATTCCAATATAAGCCATACAAGAGGACGACCAAACTGTTTTTTTAATCGCCATTTCTAAAGTCGGGGTGGATTACACCTGCGTGTGTTTCCCTGAGTGGGAAGGGGAGATGATGAATTTCCTCGTGTGGCATAAAAGATGATTCTTAATCTTCACCGTTCATTCAGTTTTCAAATGAACAACATCAATGAAGCGACATCAGCTCGCAGAGCTGCTCGGGAGTGCAGCACACTGGGCTGCACGGTGACCAAATAATCACATTATGCTACACAATTGTATGAACTGTGAACGTATAGTGAGTTGAATGTGCCTTTAAAATATGTGCTGTGATACATGGGTACAAGTCTCTGAGGGGAGAAAATGAGAAAATGTGGGACTTACGGTTTTCACAGTTAAATTAAATATGAGATTGTTACTGTGATTTGGCTTATGGGGCCAAATTGTTAAAAGCAGTCGAACCTCCTGCTCAAAAATGTTTTTAACCATATTTTTAAAGAATTAGCTACAGTCACACTTTATGCACAAAAAAAACCCATGTTTACTATTTCTAAATGATAAAATAAGTTATTAGCCTATGATGACAAAATTTGCTTTAGAAAAACACACATATTAAAAACATGAATGCACTGACACACAGCGTAAAATGTGCGTATTGCTCCACATTCATGTACTTGTGTGTGTGTGTGTGTGTGTGTGTGTGTGAGTACAGCATGTTTCATAAATGTATTTGTTTTCAGATTGATGTCGATGCTTTTTCAATTTGCCTGTTTTCAGTGGGAGTAAGAGGTGTTGATGGTAATATTCAATGAAAATACAATAATTTAAATACATATTCATGTGTTAAGAATCCACATTTAATAACATTACAGTAATCATACAGCGCATCTTAAATCATTTTTGCGTCTTTGCGTTCTTGCTTTGTCACAGTAGGTGGCAGTAATGCGCATTAATGCTGGTTGCTTTCTGCAATAAACTCTCCTATTTTAAGTGTAATTTATGGCTGAAGAATAGACAAGATTGATTCTTACTGATAGTTTTTTTTTTTTCATTATTATCATCTCTCTGACAACAGTCACTCAGTTTCAACAGTAATAACAGCAACACCACAACATCACACAGAAGAGCAAACTATGCTCCCCTTTACCGTTGTTTTATGGACATCTTTGTTGTGATATTTTAACAAACCATGCATCCACAGGAAGGATCTCTGAGTGTGAACACCTGGCTGTCTAGCTAGCAACCCTCACAGGTGCTAGCTTGGTGCTTCTGTCCGTTTTAGGAGCCTCTCAATGGGAAGAAAAATATGAGTGGCAGTGACTTAGTCGCTCTCTCCCTGGGGGTGACGGGTTTATAGAGCCAGTTAGCATCCTAAGCAGGCAAACTTTAGCGATAGATAACTGGTATCCAATCAAGAGAGAAAACAGGGGTGGGTCTCGCCGCAAGAGATATCAGGGTGGCGCAACCAGTGAGTCATGAAAGTCTCTCTCCATTCACGCTGTTAGCATAGCTTACATCCAAGCAGATGAGACTGATCGAACTGAAATAAGACCAAAACCAGTCTGATGTGAATCATTGCATTCTTTCTGCAATTTGTAAAAATAACCACCAAACAAAATGTCCTAAACATCCCTAAATGAAATTATCCCACAGTTACAGCTGCAATAATGACAATTACAGATGACTGATTTTTATTGCAGCAGAGAAGGAAGTGGGCCTGCAGTAAGTACGACTTTTCTCTAATGCAGTTCGGTTAAACAAGCTTTCCTCTGAGGCAGAAACAATTTCACTGGTCGAGTTCAACCTCAATGTTGGAGAGAGAGCAGCTACAGTATTATTATGAAGCCCCGCTCTCTTGATGAATGCAAGCCATTTTTGATCAGAGTTATTTATTTGCCATTCAAGCTTGCCAGCTAGCAATCTGTGGTTTTGGCTCCCAGCATTTAGGTTTAACTCGAGCACTGTGATTATATCTTCTGCCCTCTGCCTCAGAGTATCGCTAGATTAAGTCAAAGTTGGACATTTCATACTTTTCGGTGGTAAATAACAAACAAACAGTAGAAATGCATAATAAATCAGGACTAAGATAGACTGTGAGCGCGTCATCGTCACATTCAATTATCCATATCTGTAATTGCTGCATATTTGACTTCATTGAAAGCGCTTCAAGTGCCAGTTTGTAAAAATAGGCTCCATTCAGAGTGAGAATCTCTACTGGATGATTAGGGGACAGGCTGGGCTAAGACTGATTGCTGTGGCCTTTCCAGAGCTATTCTGGCTCTGCTGAGTGTGTGCCTTCCACTCAACATTGATCTATCGACCCACAGTCCAGTAAAACCTCGCTCAGACCAAAAGGTGAATCTCATTTCTAAACACACACACACACACACAGAGTCACAGCAAGGCTCATGAATACACCTACACCTACACAAACACACAGACACAGACTAACTAGCATGTTGATTTTTGATGACAAGATTGATAGCCTCTCTGAATTCTCCTTGCATCAACAATAGCCGGCCACTTTCGCTCCTCCGCTGTGCAAGATTGTGTCTTTCGCTCCTCCGCTGTGCAAGATTGTGTGTGTGCTACGTGTGTGCACCTGTGAGCATGTGTGTGTGGTCCTGCGCCTCCGAATAGCCTTCGTAGGCTTTGTGACAGCACTGCAATCACTGCAGTGTAATTGGAATTGAGCAGCTCGTCCGTGTAACTGCAGGTAGGGTTACCAAAACGATTGCTTCTGTCTGCTGTAATGAGATGCAGGTGGATGCCTCGGGGTTAAAGGTTAGTTATAGACGACATCACAACACTCAATGGAAGAAAAAGCTACTTCAAGCATGTGATTCCCTGCAAGATGCTGTGCTATTTGATGTCTGATGTATTCTATTAAATGTATTTCTCAAATGTTACAGTTATTGTGACATTTGGAGGTGAATAATTGAAGAGGGAGTCTCATTAGGAGGTGTAATCCTAAAGAGAGAGGCATCAAGTCTCTGAAGTTTCAAGTCTCACTGAAAGCTTCCCTTACATTGTGTAACCAGTCTTCACTGCTCAACACTCAAGTGCAATTTTCTTCATCTTCTGGGCTCACTCACTCACTCACTCACTGTGCTTTCCTCTCCAGTGTGCAGCAACAAAAGCTTACAGCCCCGGCATCTATGTAACTACACCGAGGGCGGCTCCTTTACAGCTCTGTCATGGCCGTTCTTCCTCTCTTTATGTCTACATTTCAACCGCTGTCTGTCTCTTGCTTCCCCCTGCAGGGCGGTCAACTGTGCAGAGGGGAGGCCTGCTTTTATAGCTCAGTATTTACGGCGCACAGTCTTCATTGCACACTTTGTCATTCAGGGCACATTGTTTCCTTACGTGATTAAATGTTTTTCTTTTGGTCAGGTGTGTTTTCGGAGGCTGCTTTGACTGTGTCCATCTGGCCCTGAAATGCAAATGAATATCCAGATCTTTTAAGATCTGAATCTTTAGTTCACTGGTTGTGCAAAAATGTCAAAGTTCATTGCTGGCAGGTTGTACTTTGCACAGTAGACAATCAAGCACCTCAAACTGTCTGTAAAATGTGAAAGCTTAGCCTTTGCTTATTTTTTTTAGAGCAACACAAGTTTTATGCTTGTGTCTGTGTGCAAGGTATAACAAAAGCCCTCCTATTTCTTGCAATAAGAGACTAAAACTAAATATTTCTCATGAGTCACTTTGAACTCAGAGGCTCGTATAAACTTTATACAATCAAATGTGATTTCTGCTATGAGCTAACCCATGCAGTCACATTAAACCACACTGTTAGCTTGGTTGTTGCAGCTGGCAGGGCAATATCATGGCAGGATGACTGCTTTTTATGACCAACGAATGTGGCTGAGGAGAACTTTTTTTTATTTCTCCTCTGTCCTTTTTCATGTTATGAAGACAAGTAAGGAAGGTGTGAGTAGAGGCCACCAGTGTTTCACAGCTGTGAATCGCACTACAGCTCTGCTAAAGTCTGTACTTGCAAAGCAATGTCTGGTTTTTGCATTACAATAAAATTCTTCTGACTTGATTTCAATGATCAGGAATCAAGGGTCAAATAACCGAACTGTTGAGTACACTGGTTTTAGATTTTGGAGGGCTTTTACTGAAGCTGACAGCCACAGTATGGGCAAAAATTTGACTGAAGACTTGAGCAATAACGATTTTTCCCCCACATCTTTCATGTTGGAGCAACCAAACACTGCTTATGCAGCCTCATCTACTCTGCCCGAACTACTCTAGTTAGCACATCATGAATGAAAGGCAATTTTTCAAGTGAAAGTGTGTCATTTTTTATTTCACGCTTCTAAAATATGAAAATTTCTTGTGTTTTTTTGCTGCTTTTGCTGCTCACAAGCTGCGGTTGTTATCTGAAGTGTCTGACAGCATTACCAAACGGATCTCTACAGAGAGAGAACTTTTTGATGAGGAGTAAGTTTGTTAGTGTTCAATGTGAAACACGAGTCCCGTTCAAGGAAAAGTCCCACGAGACTCGTCTGAAAATATCCGCTTAAACTAATCAGGATTTCTAATTAAATAAAAAGGATTTTACTTCTAACACAAAGGTCTGTCTATGAAGAGATCTTTGTGGTAACGTTGTCAGACACTTGGAATGACATCTGCAGACGTTCGTAGTTGCCCCTAAGGATTATAACGCATCCTTGTATCAGTCATTTACACACCAAGACATGTAAAAATACGCATCAGATTTTAAACACCGGAATTTCCCTTTAATATTACATTTTTATCAATTAGATAATAGAATTTTCATAGATTTCTCTATGCTTCTGGTATCACATGTAATCTAATACTGTTTGGAAGAAACAGAGCAGAGAACAGGAAAGGCTCCCTGACATAAACAGGGAAGCGCCTGAGATGAAACCCAAACCAAATGCTTTTTTTTCTCCTCCCTGAACAACATTTACTGCTAATTATCAGCTGCTCTGCCCTCCTCAGCTTCTGCTCTTAGCACTCGGAGCACGTAGCACACATCCATCCGCTCACTTCTCAGGCCATTCTTCTCCTGTCCTATCTCCCTCTTCCTCCACACACACGCAGCCTTCATCTGCCTGTAACCAAAACAGCACAGGAGGATGCTGGGGTGTCGCCGGGCCTGATGGGACAGCGTGAGCTCTGGCGCTTTTCATTATTCATGCCCGCCCTCCTCCTCCTCGCCGCACTTTCTCTTTTCCCTTCCCTCAATCTCCTCATCCGCCCTTTTGCTCTCGCAGCGTGCAATGGATTTATTAAAAGGTATTACGGAGAAGGCCCGGTGTTACCGTGCTTACATCCTGACGAACACAATGCAGGAAGGAGAGGAGAGGAAAAATGCCTAGAGAGGAGGTGGATCAGACACAGGAGGAAGAAACATAAGAGGTAACAGCAGCAAGCATGAGCGGAGACAGGAAAGAAGAGCAGAACATTCTTCAAAATGCATCTTTTATTATCTTCCCTGCAACCAGGTACAATTATGTTTTAATGAAGCCGGGTGGCTTCAGTGAAGCTGTGTTTTCTATTAACACAAACGTTGTCCTCTTTCTCCTCTGACATTCAATCCATCCTTCAATGCACGCGTCTCTCATCAGAGCAGTGAAGGGTGAAGCCTCTCGACTGTACGCACATGTTAACACACTTTCATGATGCATATGTTGCTGACAGAGCTGATTCTTCTAAATCGAGCCACAACATTATGGATGACCCAGTCAGAATATCTCCATGCCAGAGACTGTTCAATCCAGATTATCGCTCTCTGTTTGACACAGTTTAAAGGCACAAACACACACTGCAGACAGGCACCGGCAATATTAATCTTCCTCTGAGAGATTGGTCCAGTCATACACACACACACACACACACATTCCCTGAGGCAGCATGCGCACGAATGTGGTAGTGCATTTGCATATATGTCTCTAGGTTTGCTTATTTATGTGTATGCAAGTGCATATTAGTGACACACACACACACACATGCACTCTTAAGATGTTATATCGTGCCATTTGTGGCATCAGAAACAAAGCATGAAAGCCCCGGCAGAGACATGGGCCTTTGGTAAGCTCATCAAGCGCCTCTCAGAGCTGATAGACTGCAGCTTACTGTACCAGCAGCAGTAGCTGCTACAGGCTACACTGCTGAGAACAAAGCCACGGGTCTCTGAAACATCACACAGGCCAGCGCCATCCAAACCCCAGAAGAAGCTCTCCATGGCGCCGCTCATTGTGCCGCGGACTTATCAGGCCGTTCCTGAATAGGATGCGCTAATAGAATTATGAGGAGGGAGTGAAAGGAGAAGAGAATGGCAGCGATGTTTCTGTTGAGAGCGGATTCATTTCCAGAGGAGGCGAGACGGACTTGTGGACATGTGTTGTAGCCATTGTGCAGATTCCAGTCAATAAGGCCGGGGCTGACACTAAATGAACTCCCAGGCACGGAGTAAGAGCACCCAGGGGAGTCCACCATCCACATCTGTGACTGGGGAGCGGGCAAGAAAGAAGGAGAGGCAGAGATGTGAACTGCAGGAAATGCTATTTCCAGTGAGGTTTGGATGCTGAGCGAGCAAGTGGAAAAGTAGAGTTTCAAATCATACACACACACACACACACACACACACACACATCTCTCTACAGCAATGCTTGTGAAGAGAGTGTGTTTCCCCAGGAGGGAGGCTGAGGCCAGAGCAGTGTATATGTGGAAACAGCTGGACATGGCTGATGAACGCTGGTACACAGCACAGACACTCACACCGAGGTCAATCAGCTCAGCAGCGTGACACAATGTGGTTAATAGTTTAGAAAGCTCAAGGGTCCGGTCTCACGATATTAACTTTGTTATAAGTGCTTAGGGTCATAAGCGTTTACACAGTGTATACGACGACAAAAGCCTTTTTCTTGAATGAGTTTTAATTTAAAACATTGATTTCATTATAAATACCCAAATTAATGAAACAGTTTACTGTGCAAAAGTTCCTTATTTGTTATTAGCAGTTGAGTTTTGATATAAAAAGAGAATTCACAAATAACGCTCTGCACAAAATAACTGCTGGCATGAAAATTAGACTTGAGCTCAAAAGGAAAAAATTCTTCTCACAGCAGGTTCGGACATTTTGCCGAGTCCAGCATCCTGTCTGCAAAGTGCTCGCTCGCTGCTTTTTTGGAGACAGCGCTGTGTTTTGCTGTCGCTTCTTTGCACTCAGGACGAGACATTTATTTATTGGGCAAATTAGACAAATTACAGCATCTCAATCAGACGGGGACGGCGTGTTCTTCTCCATCACAGACATCATTTGTGACTGATAAGATGGGAATACTGTCACAAGTAAATTAAGGCTAATGCATGTAGTCATTGCCTTTGAATTGAATCCTTCAAAGCTTCAGTCTTTCTGTTGCACAAAAGCATGTTAGTTGTTTATGTGTTCCTCTGAGTGTGTCTGTGCAGACAGGCACGCTACGGGCTGCCATTATATTACTCAGGTTGACACACAAATGGCTCCGCTGGGCACAGACTCCCATTGTGAACTGGATGGATCGCGGCGTGTCTGCACTCTGAGCACATGATCAGGTTTTAATATGACACACCCGTGCTCCTGGGACATGTATATGGCAAATCGGAAATCTGGTTATCTAAACATTTGAAGGACCCAGAGGCTTTCAGCACATTAATGGCCGAGGCTTTGTCTACACGTGCACGGCTATTTTCGTTTAAGCCACATCTTTTGTCAAAGCTAGGTTGAAGATATTCCGAAACAGTGTCGAAGTGTGGACAGGGAAAAAGTGAGTGTGAAGCGCATTTTTGTGCCGGTTCTAATTTAGCTAGCATGACTGAGGAATGGTGGCATCATAATTTACTATAAAGCTCGCCACATAATCCAGTGCTCCCATGACACAAGCTGTTTGCAAAATTGTATACTATACTAGCAGTACGTACTGATTCGGCCAAAATGTAGTATGTAGTATGCTGTATGTAAACACAAGCAAAATATGCAGTATGCCAAAGAATTTCTGGACGTGTACTGATTCGCGAACATTTTAAGTATGCATCTGACCAGCCTACCTTGCCTAGCGTTTCCCACAATGCAATGCGCTGCAACATCACAGCAAAAACCCAGCCGGGCATTTGCTGATAAAGTTTTAATCTCAATGTCACTGCTGATTTATGTGAAATGCATTCTGGGTAACCTGCCTGTGTACTGCAGAGCAAACTGCTGGCATACTGATCATTCATTTAATATTTAGTATGGAGCACATACAGTATGAAGTGCATACAGCAGTAGGTGGCTCCGAAAACAGCTACAGTCTACAGGAACATTACAAGTTTTGGACGAAAACTCGTCCAAACTACAGTTGCAGTTAGCTCACTGGTAATAACTTTTCTTCTGATTGGCCACAATGGAGAATTTAGAGCTGGGGTTGTTGCCCCCTGATGGTTTGGTATGCTCTTGACGCCATTTAAATTGTGTTATTGTGTTTTCATTTGGACAGAAATTTATTTAAAACAGTGGTTGTTTGAAAATTTCTAAGTAATTTGGAGTGAATGAGACTAGCCTGAAGTCAGTACTACAGCTGTGGAGTTAATAAAGTAAAGCAAATAAAAGAACTCTAATCAAAAAAGGAAATCAAAATCAGTGATAATGACATGGTATTCATGCAGGGCTGCAACTAATGATGTTGGTTTTTTTTTTGGTTTTTTTTCATTAAACACACACAAATCAGTAAAAAAATACCCATTACAATACCCTAGAGCTCAAGGTGATTCCATGAAATGTCCTGCTACGCCCAACAAACAGTCAAAAATCACACGCACACACACCCACACACGCAAATAAATTTACAATTATTTAAGACAAAGACAGATATTAAATTCTTACATTTGAAAACCATTCTTGGAACCATCAAGTGTTTGACCTTTTCCAAAATTTACATAATTAAAGTTGCAGAAGGGTCAGGGTTAGTGCTTCTTCGCGTCATCTGTCGCAAAGAAGCACAGTGTAGAATGGCCAATCAGGAAAGAGAGTACAGACAGCGTCACTGATGGGAAAACGCAGAGATCTCACGATACTCTCAGACCACGTCACTTACTAAATAGCTGTCTATGGGTATTATGACATTTTTTTTCCCAAATAAAGCTCAAAACGATATTGATATTTACCCCAAACTTACCTTCAACAGCTTTACACAAATTAGTTATGGGCATAATTTGTGATTTATCTTGATCAATTGATCAACTAACTGACTTGGTGGGGTCAAATGGCTGACTCACACCAGATGTGTTGAGTTATAAGTTAGGGTTACTAGTCTTAGCTTGCCTTGAAGAACCAGTGTAATATGACTTCATAGCATCATTGGTGCATATCAGACTAAAGCTGACATTAAAAAGACCAAAAGAAAAGGATTTTGTTAACTTAAGGGGAGAAACTTTTCTCCAAAAGATTCAAATAATCTTTTTCCATGAGGCATCATGTTCTCTACTTTCTGCACAAGGTGTCCTGTCTTGTTAACATACCGCGTATGAACACAGGTGCACAATGGAAACTCTTTGAACGAACACATTTTAAAAACCAAACACACCTAGACTGAACACAATGCACGTACATTTCCCTCCACCTAGTCTCTCTTCAGCTCGGTAACATTACACCACATTTTAGAGCAGGTTGTTTGACTGGCTACCACACCCAGTATGTCGACTAGCGTGAGCAGCTTCGTGTATCTGGCTCCATCAGCGAAAAACATTACGACCTTTGCGACTTCAGAGGACAGATGAAGGGCAGAGATGAGAGCAAAGAGCCTGTAGCCTCCCGAGCAACTAACCATCCACATACACAGATGAGAGGTGTGCACTCAAAGATATGTGGTGATTGAATCATGTTCGTGTGCCCAACAAGAGCCTCTCTGTGTCCCTCAAATGGCCGGGCTGCATGTAGATGCCTTCAGATTGCCTGTGATTGGGGCTGAAGTCATCCTTCTCCTCTTCTTGTCTTTCATGTTGGCTACATCAGTGACAGAAGAGTAATCAAAGCCGCCATTAATACCTGGCCATTTCCTCTGCCCTTGTCATGCAGGCCCACAGGGCAGGACAATGCTTCCACTGGACTGAAGTACAGTGCGCGCTAATGGATTTTCCTCATTTCCTGTAGCTTTGGACTTGAAAGAAAGATGCCATTGATAGAAAGAGTAGGGTTTTGTTGTAAGTGCTAATTTAGAGACTAATGGGGCAATTTTTTAATCACCATAAACTACAGTCAGACATTTTTAATGCAGCAGCCCATCTTAGCCCCGTGCTGATTGTTTTAATGCAAGAGCCCAAGTTTAAATACAGAAAGGTCTATTTTATGCTCGTGGCATAATTTAACCCTCTCCTCTCACGTTTTATCATAAAGGGATGATAAGTGTAAGGCACAACAGGTAAGAATTTATTATTTTACTGGATTGAATTGAATTTTATTGGATGCTTGACTTTTCTGTTCCTGAGTATTAAGAAAAACAAAACTCTACGATGCTTCAGTCAGGAAATGGTTAGCTTAGCTTCGCACAGTTAATGGAAATGAGAGAACAGCTAGCCTGGCTCTGTTTAAAAGAAAAATAAATGCTCCTAATAACACCTCTAATGCTTATTACACCATGTGACACTGTGTAAAATCAGAGCTTTTATTTCTTACTGAGCTTTAGCAGTTTTGTTTTTTGTTTGTTTTATAGAGCTGGGCTAGCTTTTTCCTGTTTCAATTTTTGAGCTATGCTTGTTTCATCACCAGCTACATCATTATAGATACACTCTTGCTGTAACTTTCTACAACATATTTGCAACTGTGAATTCACAAAGTGTTCTCAAATACAAATTGTTTAATTTTTTAATACAAAAATCATGATT
>JAPXVT010000015.1:19539770-19550546 GCA_029823135.1 Acanthurus reversus | reverse complement strand
AAATAGAGCTAAATGGAGACAGATCCTGAAGTCGTTAAGTAATAATGAGAGAGAAAAAGAGAGATATCTCAAAGATTGACTCAGGGCCAACACCATTAGGAGAATGATGTATGAACCTATTCCATCTTTACTTATAGTGGACAGTGCACACACACACACACACTAACTTTCTCATACGTGCAGTTCTCTGTAGATAACCTACATGCTCCCACACAAACACACGTCTCTTGACTGCTGACTTTGCAACTCAGCCTCCCCCTCTTTAGTTTGTTTGCACCTCTTCATCTTTTTCTTCTTTTTCTTCTTCTTCTTCTTTATCCAAAACACTTTGAACTGTACACCTGTCACCAGGCCCCTCTCCTTATGTTCTTATTTCTTATTTTAATTTTTCCTCACACTATCTCGCCCCTCCCATTCCTGGCGTGCCAACAAAGTCTCATCAATGTCAGCCAGAAACACATCAAACGTGTGCATAAACATGAGGTTTGCAAGAGGACGCAGGCCCTACTTGGCAACACTGCCCCTTCTTCTCAGAGTGCTGCTCATGCGTGTGTGCGCACTCACATGTGTATGAATGCGTGGGAGGATAACCAGTCTCGGTGACACAGTGAAAGAGCCACTTGTCTTTGTTTTTCAGTTGAAAGTACAAGTCTGGCTGCAGACTCACACACAGTGTGGAACCTCAAAGCTCCCACAAAACCACCAAACTGCAGTAAGGGGGGTTTTCAGTTGTAAAATGTATTTTGAGGATATTGTTTCAGTGAGTTATTATGCTGCTGGGTCATGAAGCCAAACAAAAACACTTAACAAAATTTTATATTGTAGTCCCTTTTAAGATCCTTTTTATACGTCTGTTCAACCAAACGGCCACTAGTAAGATGAATTGATCGACGATGTACCGTTCATTTAAGGGTCTCTTCTACTGCCAACATTTTTATCTGAGTGTTTTCTGTCTTGCGGGTGTATAAAGATAAACTCTGTGTTGCCATACTATGTTGCAAGAAACTCCAGCATGTGAGTAAAGGCAGAATTATCTTCTTTGTTAGTAATTCACAAGGCCAACAGACCAATAGTGTCTATAGTAAGTAGTGAGTGATTTAGTAACAAATATAATCCCTGTCTAAAATCAGGTGTAAATCTGGCTCCCCTTCACCTTTTCAATGTTGGAATGGTGGACTCGTGTCCGACCAGTTCTGTAACATTTCTGAAACATCTTTCACGCTCAGTTTAAATGGTATTTGGCAGAGGTGAGAAAAAGCTGCTCTTTAAAAGTCTCCCTCTGGCTTTCTTTTTTCATTCTTGACTCATCAGTGTCCGTCACGGTTCATGTGAACAAAAGAGTTCACAAAACAAAATTCCCAACACATTTAATTTCTGGCGTGGTCTAACAACACATCGTTTAAAGTACTTTTTGGACATTACCCAACCTGGAGGGGTTGCATTTGCAGATTTTTTCTTCAGAGTGTAAAGTAAATTATCAAATGTATGTATGTCTGTATGAATGCATATTGCAATGTGCAAATTCAGTCTTTGGTTAGCCTTTTATGGTCATTTTTGTCAGTTTCTGTTTCGTAACTTTTGCCAAATGGATTTCATATTCACATGATAGTTGTATCTGCCTAATTAAGACTAAAGGCCTAAAGATAGGCTATACAAAATTTCATGAAAATCCATCCTATAGTTGTTGGGTTATTTCGAGTGGTGAACCAATGCACTTATATGGCCAATGGTGTTGTCTCCAACTGAGTCAAAATTAGAAGAGAAAGAAAGACCATGACATTAACACAATTTATGTTTTGATTTTAAAGTCCTACCGTAGTTATCCATTCAGTGTATCATTTAATCTACAGCAAGACAGAAAAAAAGCAAGCGTTGGGGAATAATTTCTCCCTTGTTTCAGTTAAAATTTCTTTGTGTTGTTGTTGCTCCTCGTTTTATAAGATACTTTATGATCCTATTTTTGAATGCTGCTGCATAAATAAAAATATGAAACATAAAAAGTTAAAATTGGGTGTGTTTAAGAGAACACAGCGCAGTGCCAGAGCAAAAGGGCACTGTAAATGGGAAAGACACAGGTTGCATTTCTGACATCAGCAGAGTGTTAGATGCCCATCTATATTCACGGCAATCAAAAGGTCAAAGCGTTGTTCTGACATTCTCTACTCCTCAGGAGCTCATATCCCCCCGTCGGATCAAGAAAATGTTATTGTAACAGAGATGATCGCTGGACGGCGCCCAATATGGCAGGAAAAGTGTCTTTCCTGAATGGAGTTTCCATGAGATTCAGAGAGGCTTGACCTTTCAGTGATAGCCACAATGTGAGGTACTTTCCCCTCTGGGTAAATGAAAAGACGAGTCTGCTGTTCCCCCCCCCTGAATGGGTGCTTTATTGAACAGGGGAGGGAAAGAAAGAAGGCCGTTTCTCCTAAACTTTCCTTATCGAATGCAGGGCAAAACTGCGATAAAGTCTGACCCTCATCTGTTTCTCAACTTTGCCGAGCAAACACAGTGTGTTTCTTTTGCGGATATAGTGTGACCACGCAAATGCATCAGAGACGGCGAGTGTATTCAAAATTGACACGGTTCAGTGTGTGGGACATGTTCCAATGTACTCCCTAATGCTGGATGATATGAGCCATTAAACATGCCTGCCTTTATATCAGTGCTTTGTGCATCCATAATTTTATTGTTTTCTGGTTTTATACTGCAGCTAAAAGTATTTTGCTTTATAAGATCTGATGCAATAAAGGCAATGGTTGATATAACCAGCTGGTGTAAAATACGGCAAACCTTGAGGTATTATAGCCTCATAAAACCTATGCATCCGACTCTATTACTGCAAACGCTATCCAGCGGACAGCACATGCAAGACCTCTGCTGCTGTGTTTTTGCCATTCAAAGGACATATTGATTTAGCTTTACACAAAACCATTCTTGTCTTATTTCCCACAAGACTGCGGTGACTAAAGCCCCTACTGCTCACATCGCAGATATTGAACTGTTACCCTTTATAGATCGACACATTCAGGAGCACACCTTTGGCTTCATCCTATTAACCCACAGGACACGTCATCTGTCAGGTAAAACTTCACATGTACAAAATGCTAATTTCTCAGCATGATAGCAGCTTTTTTCTCTTTGAAATTGTTTCATACGCTCGAGGGCAATGAATGCCCTAAACCTATAAAGCACCATGTAATCCTCCAATTGAATATAAAACATAAGAGGGGTTTTCACATGGCAGCAGCAAAATGTAAAAGAGCTTTGAAATGAAACTCTAGTCAATTAGCTGTGCTCATAATGTGTGTGTGTTTTACCTTATCCCATTTAGTTCAACATAAAGGCTGCACAAACCTGCACTGGATTCAGTTTCTGTCTCTCTACCCTCCCTCCCATCTCTTATTCCTTCCTCTTTTTCATCCCAGTCCTTCTATAAACAGAGGCTCTGTGTCTTTGTGCGTAACGACAAAGCCTCTGTTGTAATAGGTGGAGGTCTGCGGTGGTCAGGGCAGGTGGCCGGCCTTGATTGCATTAGACTGATGACGAACTCGAAACACCAGAGGAAAAGAAAAAGGGAGAGGACTCGTTTCCTGCCACCTGCCAGTGGTTTACCAAGAAAAAAAGAAAAAACCTCTGAAGTATGTGAGATCCAGAATGGTCTGAGGGAGGGGATTGAGTTGGGATTAAAGGTGCAGACTGAGAAAAGAGTCAGATGGAGCTGAGATAGACATGATGACGGTAATGTCAGAGTTTGGGAGAACATGAAGGAAATAAAATATCAATTCGGTATCAAGGTTTCTTGATCCTTTATTCGGACATCAAATGGTAACACATTCCGACTCTAATTTTTGTCGGAACACAAAACAAACATTAAAGCCTCAGTTTTCTGTTTTCCCCAGATTACAGGGCCTTGGTATATCTCAATGATTTCCCTCTATCTGATTTCCTGCTGTCTGAGCTCCCACCTGCCTGCCTGGGCTTTTTGCCGGAGCTTTGTTGGGCCCCGAGAGCAGCTTAATACCTGTGGCTGATCTTAAACCGGTAAAAGGCTTTCTCTAAGGCCTCCCGCCGCATCTCATTTCCTTCCACCAACGGTTTGTCTCTGACAAGACGCAACCGGAACACTAAAATGCGGAGGACGAAGCCAAAGTGGTTCAGATGTGTTACAGTGAGCCACCAAGGTCTTCAGCCTGTGTAGTACAAGGACGGACAAATTCAGGCTTTTCTTTTGAATCCCCAGTGGTCCCAGAGAGCTGCAACTGAGGCCAAGGTCTCTCTGACTGTTTGGATGATTGCGTCTATCTAAATATCAATGGTAGCACATAACAATGGCTCCATTGAGTCTCTCAGTCACCTGAATATAGGTATGAGGTTCAAATGTTTCTCGGCAGGTCCCATATTTGCCGCTTGTTTGTTTAACATAATAGAGCCAGGGCCCTGTTTTGTTCTATGTTGCAGACTTTCAAAGGGGATCGAATTCAAAGGAAGTGCCTGCAGCATCCAGCGTATCTCAGAGCAATGGATGCTGTGCCAAGGTAAATACGATGGAAAACGAGCTGATTTGTAACAGCACTCACCTAAATGGACACCACCCGCTACCACTGAAAAGCAGAGTCTGAGTACAATGATAAATTCAAACCAAGCAAAGATGTACTTTGTAGCCTGTGATCACGATCAAGCCCAAAGACACTAATGCCCTCTGTCTCTATCAGCCATTTAGTCTGCTTTAAATTAAAGAAAGTAAGGGAAAACAAATCATGGCCTCTGAATAGTTGTGGTCAAGTGGGGGTAAAGAAAAAAACTAAATTGGATTAGTAGTCTTCAATCATTCAATCCCACTATTGATCCTTAGCCAGAGGAAATATCTAGAGGGCTGCTGCAGTAACCAAAGTGGGATTGATTTGGAAAATGGGACGAACAGGAACTGATTTAGTTGATGCATCCAATCGCTTCTAAGCTTCACGAATAAACAGTAGCCTCTAAACTTTGTTCACCCTTGAAACACACACACACACACACACACACATCCACAGTACATTTATAGAGAGGCAAGATAACAACTTTTGGAATTAGAAATGGCTCATTCATTCTCTTCAAAATACAAAGCGAATTTGCAGCCTTGGTCAATCCATTATAATCAAGAGTTGTGACAGTCCAACTTGACTAGCTTAAGATGACTAATGTTAGCTAGTGATGGCAAACTTAAGGTTGATATTTATCTGACTTTACTTGTAATACTCTTACACTATATTTCAGCATCTATTATCGACTTTTTCTGTTGCGGGCCCCAAGTTGTGGAGCAAACTGCCCAGCCACATCAGATCTGCTACCTCTATTGGAGCATTCAAATCACAGCTTAAGACCTACCTTTTGTCTTTGGCTTTTGGGGATTCCTAAATGAATTAATGTACATGAGTGATTTTCTTTCTCTTTCTTTTTCTTTTTTGCTGATCTGTGGGTCTATACAGGCCTTTCTGTTGTCTTTTTATATTTCTATTTTCTGATGAAACGGTCTTCTGCTGTACATTATTGTTTTCTGTAAAGCACTTTGGTCGACTCATGTTGTTTTTAAATGTGCTATATAAATAAAGTGTGACTTGACTTGACTACTATAATTAAGTTTTTGCCATTAGAGGGTATCCAGCCATGCAGTGTTAGGCAGTAGCACTATCCAATACTTAGGGACACATTATGGTAATGTAGTAGCGTAAAGGGTTTGAAGGATTTCAATTGAGTGATAAACCCCAGTGACGCTCCATTACTGTGGTTTTGTCTCTTGTTCACTGGCACGCCATGTAGACTCGCTTAGCGTAGGAGCAAAATGTGTAAGGAGATGGCTCGCATGTACTAAAAGAAAACAAATCCCAGTAACTCCAGCGTTGTCTTAGATGCTGTGCGTTCTTGGCTGGCTTGCTAACAATACCAAGTGTTAAAGGTCCAGTGTGTAGGATTTCACAGCATCTCGTGGTGAGGCCTCAGACTGAACCCAACTAAATATCCCTCCACTCCACCTTCTCTTTTAAACATGTAGGAGAATCTACAGAGGCTTTGATTTGACAAAAAGGGCAGATCCTCTCTAAAACCAGTGTTTGGTTTGTCTATTCTGGGCTATCATAGAGACGTGATGATGTAACATGGTGGACTGTGTGGAGGAGGACCTGCTCCCTCTTCGGAAAATGCTCATTCTAAGGTTAAAAATTATTTTTGGGCTATTATACACTAATGAAAACATACTTCTGAAGGTAATATTCCACTTTTGCCATATTTAAGGCTAAAAAAATGGACTTTTAATTTAAAATCCTGTTTGTGATTTTCATGGACAGGATCTCAGGGGGGTTGGGGAGGGTTGCAGTTTGGTGGGCTTTTTGCAGATGATGCGGTCCTGTTGACACCATCAGTCTGTCACCTCTAAATGAGGTGAGGCCATGGTTCTAAGTGCTAAACAGGGGGACTGTCTACTTGAGGTAGGGAACGAGTCCTCACCCCAAGTGAAAGAGCTGAAGTATCTCAGAGTCTCGTTGACAAGTGAGGGGACTATGGAGCAGGAGATTGGCTGGAGAATTGGGGCAGCCAGAGCGGCTTTGTGCTCACTTTACCGCACTGTTGTGACAAAAAGAGAGCCGAGCCAGAAGGCAAAGCTCTCGATCTACCAGTCAGCTTTCTTTGGATGGATGGATGGATGGAACTGGACTTTTTGGCCTACATTTAAAAATCAAATCAGATAGGTTTAGGTTTAAACTGGAGGGTTTGTGAAGATATGACTGTGAGTATTGTACGCAGTCCATAGAGCTACTGTTAAGCTAGCTGTCATGGTCAGTCAGTACCTCTTAAATGTCAGCTGGGTGCTTGTTAAACTACATGTCCCAATTTCTATTTCTACACCTGTTAAGTACAAAATATGTTAAAGGGTATGTTTGATGGAGCTGAGGTGAGTAGCAATGTGTTGTAATGAGCGATGTATTTAATCACTTTTGCTGTGATGTATATATGTTGTTCTTTACACTGATAATTCAGCAAACACCAATAATTCACATTCACCAACACTACTACATCTGCTGGGACTCAGCTCCCTGATTTATCCACAGTCCCGCCTTTACCATGAGTTGAAACGCTGCAGAGATCAATAACACGCACACATTCTGTGTTGCAGAATTTGTCTCCTGAATATAACTGCGTGACCTGCAGGTGAGTTTAGAGAGAGAAAGCTGCTTATGTGTATGTGTGTGAGCATGAACCCCACACGAAGACACACAGTTTAACAATTTCTATTTAGATGAATCTGATGACTAGGACTTCACATTACCACAGCAGTTCCTATCATTTAAATGAGGAAAAAATCAACTAAATGTAGGCTATCCTGATTAACTGCTGCACTGATTTCAGTGATTTTGTGATGAGCAGGGGCAATCAAAACCAGTTTCAGGTTGGATGTGTTTACTGGAGTTTGGTTAAAACATAAATTTTGAAAAATGCCTTCATTTAAAGTACACTTATCCAAACTAAATCACTTAAACTGTCTCCATTAAACATCTCTTATCATATATATGCAGCTGTAACTACAGGTAAATTAACATTTTCTTATGAGAGGACTCATACAAGCACATGCAGCAAATTGGTTTTACTGTGTGACTGTAAGAACGGCACTGTTAAACAAAAATCACATGCAATGTAATGTAATAAAGCTATAATAACTGATATGCATTCCTTTCATTATTTCCTTTTTTTATGAATTTTGGTGAGATAATCATAGCAGACAGTGTCCATGATGCCGAGACGGAGTTTTTCTGTCACTAAAATTGTCAACATAAAAGATCTCATGGTAAAAAGGAAGAATATTCAATGTCTGTTCAATAAAATTCAAGGTAATTGTTGAATTTATTCCACAAGAAGTCTACAGGCTTGTGCGGTGCAGCATCCTATTAGCACTCATTATGTGTCACAGGCAGGAATTCAAACAAAATCCGCAGAAGCTGCACAGAAGACAGAAATAAGATGATTAAAGCCGTAATACAATAAAAATATTTAGTCAGGGGGTGACGTATTGCCATGCACAAAACAAAGTACGATAACACGGCTTTGCTTTGCTTTTTGGCTGATGAAAAAGGCTTTTTAGCTTCAATGGCTGAGCAATCATTGAGTTACTGATATTGATCAGCAGCCCTTATCGACCCCCATCAGGTCATTTCATTCTACTGGGCAACAAAAATCTAACTTGCTGGTGCTTTTAAGTAGAGCTAAATGATGCCAGGAAAACCGTCCACACCATACAAGATCTGCCGGATTCCATTGTGCTTTTCTTATTTTCTCAAGTGTTTCCTGGTCATTGTTGTGTACAAGGGAGCTGACACTGAATGGTCGGACCAGCTGAGCTGCAATGAAGTTCCCTGTGAATCATGCAGCCCTCAGCCTGTTATTATTGCATCTGATGAGACTCAGGCTTCCTTATATTAGTCAAATGGCAGTCAGCACAAGTCATAGCAAGATGAGCACACACAGCAGAGCGTGGCCTTAAAGAAAGAGCAACCACAATTCCACTGTTTGACGTGTAGGTGAAATCATATCTGCATTACTCACAGGGCTGATTTGTTATGTCTTGCCCTGCATATTCAGGGTGTTTTGGGTCTGTTTTCTTTTTTCATCTCTCTGCCTTTCTGTCTTCTATTTTTTCCCCTCACATTGCCGCTCCTACCTCACATCTTCCTCTCTCTTTTCTCTAATTCCCCTTTCTCCACATCCTCCCCTCTCTCTCTCTTTTTCTCCGCTTCATCATTTATGACAGGCCTCCTCTCCGTCCTCACGGTTACAAGGGCGTGATCTGGCGTTGAAAGGATAAAAGACTCAATAACTCATTTGATCTGACTGTCAACATGTTTCCCCAGCCGCCGGAGGGATGCTGTACATGAACGTGTCTCTTGGTATGCCCATAAATTTCATACAGTCACAGGGATGAAAGGCATTTCTTGTTGAATGACGTATAGCATATTCACGTGGCTTTTGGTTAAGCTGAACTTTAGAAACTTTTTAAAAGAAACACGCAACATTTAAAAAGGTGTCTCTCCGCAAAACTGTGATTTTATGATCAGGATGTAGATGACTAATTTCAGATGGAAAAAAGCCAGAGCTGAAATGCATTAATGAATTATTTTTTCTCCGTTTTCTCAAAGCCACAACAATTCTGGATATTAAAGGCCTGTGAAAGCCTAATGTTTGCATTTCCACACTTACTTCGAAGCAGTGATTACTCAATCTGTCTTCTGAATTTGGAAAAAAGCCTCTTTGCAAATCACAAGACCTACGATAACCAGTGTTTTCATCGAAATGGAAGGCAGACACATTAAGCCTGTGGCATCTGTTATTTGAAAGATAGACGCATGGAGATTGTGATAACATACATGAAATATCACCATCATTATTAGGCACCCAGCACGTCTGACAGACAGCGCCCATCTCAAAATGGCCGTCGTTGTCTTATCTGGGCCGTGGCAGATTGAAATGTTAATGAGGCCTTTTGATCAACAGCAGCCCTGTCTGTCAAGCTAGCCTTTAAACTGATGGGTTTGTTTGTCCAGAGGATGAAAAACCAAGCCTCCAGTCTGATGACCTCTTAGTTGCATTAAGAGATACAAATAGTTTTGTCTGTTGCTGCCGGTGGTTGGTTTCCTAACCTCCTGATGCGTTCAGGTATTGATTTAGTCTTGAAAAGAAAAACAGAAGAAGAAGCTCTTTGATGAGAAAGAGGGATTTGTTCAGGAAATCCCAAATGGCGATGAGTTTCAGAGAAAAAAAATGGCAACATTAGCGAGCAGAGAGCGACAGCAAAGAGATTTAAGCCTGAAAGAGAAGCAGAACAGAGAGGAGCTGCCAAGAGAGAAAAGGAGCAGATTGAGAGGGAAGGAATGAATACGCTCATGTGGAGCTGAGAAGGAACCAAGAACAGATCTTTGATGTCTCTCATCTCCATGCTCACAATGAAAATCATAACTTCATTATGAATGACAAAAGAGACATGATGATTGGCTTTAGCATGTCTCACTATGTGGCTACCATCATCACTGAAGCCATCACTGAAGAGCATCCGATTCTCCATGTTAATATGAATGCTGATTGCAAATTGGTCCCCAGACAGTAATTTCTCAGACAATTTCCCACATACCCAGATATCATTTTTGAGCATTTCTATACATCCGACAATTTACATAAATTCAAGCACACGGGCTAAAATGTCAATCTAAACACCCCAGTGACATTTCCTCATTACATTTGCAGTTAGTTTCCCACTGTGTGTGCTGAATGTGCTGCCATCCTTCACTTAACAGTTGTGATTCGCAGCTGAAAAGACACACTGCTTCTCCCTTAGAAAACAATCCCTTATTTCATCCCGGCTCACCATTGGCAAGCATTGTGCTGACAGAAATAAATGAGGTAGCGTGAGAGAGGGACAACATCGTTTATTTTAGGTTTAGATTAGGAGAGAAAGGGAGGCCATGGCATTCTTATTTGAAGTGAAAAAATGTTCTGCTGAGAATGAATAAAACCGACTGAAATCAAAATTCATTTTTTAGTAGGAAATTAATGTATTCTTGGGGTTTGTTTTGACTTGTGTACTTGTAATTTGTAAAACTGTAGTTGCCTAATAAAAGCTTGATTCATTTTTCAGCCATGGTAGTGCTCCCTGTAGCGGTTCCCATGGTGCATGATAGTTTAAGTAAACTAGTACTGAAATTTGATTGATGTGATATCGGTCTCAATTTCAACAAACACAAACTTAACTTAACT
>JAPXVT010000015.1:19412770-19428089 GCA_029823135.1 Acanthurus reversus | reverse complement strand
CTTCATTCAGACCGTCCCATTCATCATGTAAATGTAATTCTGCTGCAGGTATTTAATCAAATGGTATCTGATGGCAGAGAAGTAATTACAGCCATTCTAAACTAACTCTCTTTCTTCCTCATCTTCTTCTCTCCCGCTCTTTCTCCTCGTGTCCGCCCCGGTTTGTTCGCTCTCTACCTTTTTTCAATTTCTCGTCTCCTTCTCCTTTTTTCATCTCCGCCCCGGTCTATTGTAATCTCTCGTGCTGGAATCAAAGAGGCTTAAAGGTTTTTTGATTTTTTTAATCATCCATCTCAATTGTACAAAATGGTGATGGAGTGAGATAGAGGCTGTTATCGGCAGCGACTCAACAACATAATGTCTGGGGGCTACTGATGATCTCTCGACATGCATCTCTTCAGGTGCTTATCACAATAAACTGACTTCCCTTCCCCGCTCTTCATGGCTTCCTCATTGCAGTGTCAGTCCAAGTACAGGCTTTCAACAGAAACACACTGACCTGCAGCAGCGGCGTGTGCACGTGGGAAACAATGTGCGGCAGCCTCCTCCACTCGCGGATGGCCAAGCTGGACGCCATCTCCACCAGCCGCTCTATGAAGTTGAGTTGCTGCTCCTCTGGGTGGCAGATGGCCAGGTAGCCTCGGTGCATGTTCACCTTCCATGCCATCTCCTTGGGACAGCTCAGCTCCACCTGGAAATTCATGCAGAATTTCAATTTCCATGTTTCACTTCGATGTCTGGCAGCAGAAGAGGATGAGTGCAAAAGCGAGTTATCAAGTTTTTAAAATGTAATGCACTTCAGTATTTTTTCATAGATATGCTGTGTGACGTAAAAGATAGGCCATCAATTCAGAAATGTTCAAAATTAAATTTTCTAAATCGTAGATCATAATGTGATTTTAACAGGACATAAAATGGCAAAAAATTCAAAAGCGCTGCAGCACACAGACAGTTTGAAGTAGACAAAAGCTTGAGTTATCATGTAATTCTCTTCACAAAACGCAGCCATTGCCGGCTTTTTTTGGTTTGATAACTATATTTCATAACTATATTTGAGACAAATGTCAAGTGAAGTATGTGCCATTACCCAGAAAATAGCGAGCGGCGCAGTGATCAGCTCTAACCGACAAAATCAGACTTCTTCTACATTTCTGCGTCTTAAATCAAAGACGTCTTGGAGGTTCAAAGACGGAGCAATTCCTAGACGACGGGCTCCTTGTTTTATTGTGAATTCTCCGCCTTGGCATCTCGTTGTGATCAGGCGCAAACAGAGAGGTTTGGAGATGAATGCAAGGACACCCTTAGCGACTGGTCGTGCCTCAGTCATGTGACTATCTTACGGAGGAAAACAAACCTGTATGCATCATGCATGTATCTGTGAGACTCAACTACATTGCACTATTTCAACATGTATATCAAATTACAGGCCTTGCTGGCCTTGTTGTCACTGCTTGCAGCTGTTACGCAATTAATTTCTACCTTTCATCAAGCTACTACTGCTAACATGCGCAGGAGGAAAGATGCTATTCAGCGAACTGCAACAGTTCCAGTGTTCAGCATCACTATCAGCCCTACATTAATTGAGACAACTTCATTATTGGAGTTGTGGTTCCACAGACATGGCGAGCAAACATTTTTAAGTTGGTCAAGATAGGCCCTGATTGACATGAACAAAAAAGTGCGTCTGCATGTGGAGGGAACAAAGACAATGCGGGCGCTCTTGGATGTTTTTTTTTTTTTTTTACAAAAGTGACCTGCACATTGTATTAACACAGTTCGAAATAAGGTCCAATTCAATTCAATTCAGTTTGATTCGATTCAAAACATGGTACATTAAAAAGTCACAAAAAGCACACAGGACCGTTTAAAGTTGTTGCAAAGTTTATCTGATGACTTTAGGCGGAACACTTCAGGCTAGCACTTCCCATTGACTACCAGTATTTGAGCTAAGCTAATTAGCAGTGGATGAGCTCTGCCCGTCTCCTCCTTGTTACTGTCCAAAGAATGGTGGGCCTATTTATCTTCTTAATTTGAACTCTGGATGAAGGCAAATAACAAACAGGAAACACGGGCCATTCAGAAGTGTACTGTTATCTTTCTTCTGCCATAGGAAGCAGGAAACCGCTGCCTTGGCCTCGCTTGGCTGAGGGTGCCTGGAAGGGACAAAACAGCAGCATACCTTTAAAGCACTTAAAAAAAATTAACGTGTTAATCGCAGCCTTTTGATCGATCATTATTGGTGTGTTAACACTGACAGTCCTAGTTCATGTCAAATATTGGCAGTTTAACAAAAACAAACGGTCGACAAAAAAATTTGCTCAAATGTAAATGTGAGGATGGCAGAAGAAAGCCAGGCCCACAACTGTAAGATATTTTCAACTGTCATCCCACTGTTACTCTGGCGTTACATTCATTTCTGAGGAAATATTAAGTAGTTCAGCTAGTAGCTAGTACTTAGCCTGACTTAAAAGTTAAAGATCTCTGGTAAGCAGTACTACAACGCTGTCTTTAATTACATTTTGAGTAATGTTGTAACACTTTTAATTTACATCAAGGGACAACTGAGGAAACCAGGACCTCAATTTCAAAGCTTCATCCATGTAACTTTTCCTGAGGAGACTTCAAGCCCAGCAGGTTGATGATGTCCTCAGAGATCCTAAAGCAGTGGTGCTCAAACTTTTTGTACTTTTTCTGTCATGTTCCCCTTTGCAGGAAGAACTTTAGAGAACTCAAGTGGCTTCCTCACGCGAGTGGGGTGTGACGTCTCCAAGTGTCTTCTAAATTTGTTCGGCTGCAGACTGTCAGAGTTTTCAGACATAAAACACAGACGTGTCTCTCTCCACGTCCTACCACATTCGCTGTGACCCCAAGAGCAAGACATACGTCGGCATATTTTCTTGACTTGCATGTGGCAAATGATCAACGTCACTGTCGCCCAACTTTGTCTTGTTTGCATCTGAAGTGTCGCCTGTTTCTCTTTTCACTCCTGTAATATATTTCTTCATATTGCAAACAGAGACTCTCTCTATCTGAATGTGAAATCACCATGGAAGCACATTTTGTTTTTGCTGCGTCACCCCAAAATGAGTCTGGGTTGTCCGACATCAAAACAATAGTTCTGCATGCCACATTTTCTGAAAATATAACAAAAACAGAAAAACAGGAGCAGTCACATGCCCCCCGCGATGCCGACACGTCACACAGTTTGAGGATCGCTGCCCTGAAGGCTGATTTCAGGTCAGCCTCAGAGAAGAATGTGCTGCCGATAGGCTCACAGTTGTTTATTTGTCAGTACCTCTGAAAAGGACTTGGATCCTGTTTCTCAAAAAGAAATGTATATTTCATTTACTTATCATTATCAATCAACATTTAATTTTAGTGTCAACATGTTGTTTATTATAACAACAATCAGAAAGCCTGTAACACTGATATAAAATTGTTCATTTGTAACAACAGTGCACTGCAGGAAGTGCTGGGGCCAGAATAGCTTCCACGGTCTGCCATGACTGCACTCTGTACAATTCACGTAAAGAAGAAATTGTGAATGAAAAGGGCCAAAAAAGCCAGACTGAGAATATCAAAGTCTAGTAGTACATCACAGATGACAAAGCAGAGAAAATAGTTAAAATGCTGACTCTGCAAAACTCTGTCTTTTGTCCTTTTATTTACTATGCTTGACTCGATCACAACAGTAAGATTTTTGGGGGAACATAATCAAAGTATTTTTGTCATTGCATTTGATTTTTATTTCGGTCAATTAAAGATTTAAAAGTTTGAGCTGATAGGCGTTTTGCATGCAATTGCAAAAATAAGCCGTGTTCAGTAACTTACCACTAGAGTGCCTTGAGAGAGAGAGTGGCGCCACCTCCGTTTACTGCAATGGTTCAGTTTTTTCACAGCAATGGCGGAGCATGGAGCCCCTCAAAAGTTCCCAGAAGTTAGCACAAGCTAACTGCCGCTCAATGTATTTCAATGGAGGAGATGGTAGGAGCAACACTTGTCCGAGGTAAAACGTTTAAAGAATGACATTTTCATATCAGTAGGGCATTGGAATTAAATTGACACGAGTAATTAATTATGTTGGCGTATTTTCCCCGTCTAGATTAGAGGATTTAGAGAATATTAACAGGTAAAAGTTTAGGCTAGCACACTAGATAACCATAACAACCCGTGCAACAGGCTGCTAACTGTAAATTCTGCTCTCTAAATAGGCTATAACTTAATCCAACCCTGTCGATTTATACTAGTAGCAAGGTTAATGTGTAGGGAGTGTGGTTGCAGTTATACATCAATTTAATTTGAGGCTGCGGAATGACAGGTAAAGCTTATGAGGATATGAGGACGGTCTCGTAATGTCTCTCACCACCGCATTGCACTGACTTGACTGTGGTTCTGTTTAATGTAATTAATGTTACTGTAATTACTGTGGTGTGTATTGGGCAACTTGATTTTTTTCAAAAGATGATTATACTATTATAACTGGGCAAACAACCAAATCACGTAAATACTAGGTGTGTCTACTGTGTACTGTTGTAATTCTGTTGACCATTACCTGTCTGTATGATGTTGCATATCAGCTGCTTTTGCATTTGGTGCCAGGGGTTGTGAGGTTGTGTGGGGGCCTGCATGCACAGCAAATAATCACCATAGCAGTCTCTTCTACATATGTATGTGTATGTCGACATATCTACATATCTATCCATCTCATACACTAAAATATGTAATATTTTTAGAGTATATCAGTTACCTGCAATTGGTACTGTGTGGTCAAGAAGCAGTGATGCCACTACACAACTTCATTTTGCATGCTGCAGGCCAGGAGTGCTTAGTATAAAATGGTGTGACTGAAAACACATAATGAATGCAATGTTATTGAAGCAGTCATAACAAATGTCCTTAACAGGTGATATCATCTTGCATATTTGGGAACCTACAGAAGGAGCACTTTGTTGTGGAGCATGCTGCAGGCCAGGGGTACTGAGTGGAACGAGACTGAAAATACATTAAGGTAGGTCAGGCATAATAAGTCGTACTAAATGGGTATTATCATGCAATATTATTCAAGGAATCATACTAAACATTATATTAACTATTGCTATTAGTGAGATTATTTGATACACCTGTGCAAAATCATGCAGTGCAGTACAACAGCTGTGCCATATAGGTTCTGCTTTTATACTTAATTTGTTGAGGTCATAGTGGGTGGTGGTGCTGTGCTGGCTGCATTATCTCGACAATTGCTGCTCACATTTTACCTTCAAGTATTTTAATGGAGAGGGCAAAATATCAGGAACACAGATGAATATAATGCATCCCAGCACAGCAGCATCCACAATGACGCCCGTAATAAACAGCAACCAGTGATCACCTTTTCGTCATGATTTTAGCCGGGTTAGTGATGTTGGCTGGGAAGGAGCAGTGATGTAGCAGGGGCTGGTAGTTGGTGGAGCACTGATATAGTCTGATTACAGGTAGGTGGAGGGATAGTGATGTTGGCTGGGAAGGAGCAGTGATGTAGCAGGGGCTGGTAGTTGGTGGAGTAGTGATTTTTTCTGAATACGTGTGTGTGCGTGTGTGTGTGTGTGTGTGTGTGTGTGTATGTGCGCGTGTGTGTGCGTGTGTGTGTGTGTGTTGCATTACTGGTTCTGGGTGGTGGTGAAGGAGGAGGGATGTGGGTTGGGTGCTGGAAGGTAGAGGAATAGTGTGGTTGGTTGGGCAATGGCAGGTGGAGGATTACTGAGGGGGCCTGGGTTTATGTTGGTGGAGGGGCAGTGATGTTGGCTTTCAGCTGTTGTGGGGTTGTCTGATGTTGAACCTATTCTGCTCTTCTTCTGTTTTTTGGTTTGGCTCTTGCTTCCAAGATGGCCATCTTTTAAGTGTTTTTTCCTGTCATTGTGCATTTTTTTTGCTTCAATCCGCAGCCTCAATCTTATAAATCTCCTCATGATCTTTTGTTTTACTCCACAGCATGATGGAAGCCTGCTGGAGAGTGCCAGAGCTTCCTTCTCCAACACACCCACAGCATTTGGAAGCTCCATTAGGGAAGAACCAGTTTTTGTTCTGAACAGTTCCTCGATGTGGTGAATGACATCATAGACATCTTGGGAGGGGTGGCAAAGGGCACCTGATTTGTACTCTTTAAACTTTAGCAACATGCTGTTTTCTCCCACAGGATTGTCATCACTGTGCTGTGTTGCAGTTTTGTAGTTTTCGCAGATGCTGGAAAACCTGGTGACCTTGTGGACAATGTAGCCTGCAAGATGGAAGAGTATGCATTTTTCGGTCTTCGTTAGGTCAGGTGCTGCTCTGTCCACCACTGTCAGTTGTTCCACTCTCACTGACAGAGTGACATTTTCCTCCACTCTGTCCAGGAAGTCTGCCAGAAAGCTACTGTCGTCCTCCTGGTAGCTGCCCGACTTGATCGTGGTGAGGAACTGCCCCACAGATATGATCCTGAGAGCATGATGGAATTCCGCTGGAGTTGGTACAGCATATTTGGACCTCACACAGCTAAATGTATTTTCAAGGCAGTCTTGAGTGAACCTTGAGGTTAACACAAACTTGTGTCCCCTTGACAGCATCTCTTCCTGTATGGCCAGAATTGATGTGGTTGCCATTATCACTCCTGACTGAACAGGCTTCCACCATCCCTTTGGACCAATCCTGATGCCACGGAACAAATGGACAATGTCTTGGAGGAAGGAGATGGCCCTCTGGTATTCCTCCATCTTGACCCTGCTCAAGGCTGTAATTGGATGCCGAGATGACATGAGATCAAACCACTTATCAATTTGCTCCAGGAACCATGCTGTGGTCATGTAGGAAAGAGGGTGGTTTTCCTGCTGAACCATGTATTTCAGCCCAGCGCTTGTTGCCCTACTGAAAACATTGAGAGCTGGCCCAACCTTCATTTTTTCAAAGTGGCTTGGTCCAATGGCTGCAGCTGTCAGGTGAGGAGCTATTTTTAATGCCATTCCTTCTTGAAATGCAACTAAGTCCTTAATTGGGACCACGGAAACCTGATTAGAGGGGAGATTTTCTTTTTGGACGATATCTGAAGGAATGACAAATGCATGTCCACGGATAAAGGCACTTTTTAGATTTTTGATGAGATGTGGGACGTCGGGTATGAAGAACAGCTGCCTGTCTGGTGTTGCTGGATGTGGCAGCGATGTCGTATTGTGGTTGACCCCAAAGGATTTCCACATGGCCTGGTTAGGGCTACCCATGTCTGTGGTGATATTCATTACATGTAGCCCAATGGATGATGCCCTCTGAATTATTTCGCTAATTATTGGCCTGTACACTGCTCCATTTGTTGAATTTCCACTGAAATGGTAGGCAACAACTTGCTTCCAACGTGTTGTGTTTCCAGCCAACATAAACACACACACATGTATTGCTACCCCTGTGTGACCTGGCAAAGTCACATCGCCATACAGCTTTCTGGAAAGTGTGTGTCACTCCACACTTGGTGTTATTGCCATCTCATCAATGGTCAACACACACTCCCTTTCCAGGTCTGTAAACCCACTTGCCTTCAGTTTAAGGAAGTCAAATACTTCTGTTAGAACACCAGGCTCAAATCTAACTGCCTCCATTCTTCTCTGCAGGGTTCTAATTCCTGGCAGGGGAATCTGCAAGTCCTGCAAGGCCTTGTAGCCAGTGGAACCAGCAGCGAACCGAAGTTTTAATGCCTTCTTCACTTTGTCATTGCTCCATTTCATCCCTCTTGTGGTTAGTCTCCCTAATGCTCCAATTTGATCTTTGGTTAAAATTTTCTTAATTTTTTTGTCCTTAATTTTCATTGTCCTCTTAAGAACTGCGTTTTCCTGCTTTACTTTTCTCAGTGCTGCTCTGGTTTTTTTGATTATATTTTCTTGTTTTTTCAGTTGTTTTAGGAGCTGTGATTCCCTGGTTGGTGGCTCCCTGCTCTGCTGAATGGCTGATGTGAACTCTCCCTGTCTCTCCTTATCTGCCATGTCCTCTCTTCCTTCTGTGTCACTTTCCCTTCTCTCACTCTCCTCATCTTTTCTTCCCTCAATCTGAGAAACTGGTGCAAGTAGAAGACATGACACTGCTCATTTTTAAATACTAAAATAATATTGTCACTTAAACAAGAAATATTGGTATAGTTATCAAGAGTTCATATACATTATACCTGTGTCATCTTTAATACAGTAGCTGTGATCAGCAGATATGGACCCTGTCTTTGCAGGTGAAAGGGGGCATCGTGGAGTAGAGGCCCTCCTCTTTCTGACTACTGGCTGATGCACAAAGATGGTGGGTATCGCATCTTCTCTCAGCCTAGTCTTGCCCTTGCTGGTCTTGACAAACTGGTCAGCCTCAAAATGTGCCTGCAGGATGACTTCAACTTAATTCTCACTCAACACTCAACAACTCATTTTTATCGAGCAGTACGTACATGTCTAGTATATATCCCATAGTGGTTGAATACACACTATTAGGCCCAATTCCAATCTGCCCCCTAAAGACTCAGGCCCTGTTTATTTACTTTTTTCCCCTTTTTTTTAAACAGTCACGTTCCAACGGCATCCCCTGTATTTGACTTCACAACGCTATGAACTGTGGGTAATTTCCTTAGGCTAAGTCAGCATCGATGCTGACTTACGGTAAGGGGGCAGAAAGGGCTCTTTCACGGACTCACACATTTTTTCCCTCCACTTCGCAACTTAACTTCCCTTGGTTTGTTCATTGTTTTCCTGTTCTTTGTTCTATGTTTTTAATAAAAAAAAAGCTTCAAATTTCCTAATGGTCTGGTATTTGAAAGTGTGCGAAAGTGCAAATGCATTGTTTGAATGTGATTACCTCACATATTTTTTTGTTGTTAAAATCTTTGTCTGTCACGGCTAAATTGCTCCTTCCGACTTTAGCCACCCACGCTTTTCTTCTGTCCCTGTCTTTGGGGAAGCCATACATGTGGACGCCTTTCTCCGAGCGATTGGAGCATCCCCATGCAGCACAGTATACCATGGTGAAGACTGTATCAAGGACAACATAGCGGAAATGAGACAAACAGCTTGCCATGCTGCTGATCTGTTTGACTTCTGTAGATAAAGTTTTTAAGGAATTCATTGTGGTCTTCAGTGCGTTGGGAAAAAAGGACTGTGATTTACTATGCATCCATCAGTAGAGTAAGTTTGGGATGAGCAAGAACAGTTCAATAGTGACAGAACTCAATTTATTTGCAATGAATTCAAATATTAGAACACAGTTATCATTATGCTGTTGCAAGTCCAAACTTATTGTGTGTAGCCAATTGACAAATCGTTGTTAGTCACCTGTTAGTCTGCCTCACTCAAGTCTGAAAGTTTAGAAAAAAAAGAGAGGAAATATCAGTTTATTGCTACCAACGAATGTACAGGTTTAGTAAAGAAATAAAGTTCAAAGCAACTACCACAAGCATATATATTTATAAGGAAGAAGGGGTAACAAACAGTGATATAATTCCATTTATTTGCAATGAATTCAAATATTAGAACACAATTATCATCATTATGCTGTTGGGAGTCCAGATTTATTGTTAATCACCTGTTATTCTGCCTCACTCAAGTCTGAAAGTTAAAAAAAAAGAGAAAGTATCACAGGTGTGAATGTACAGAATGTACATGGTTTAGTAAAGAGATAACAGGTCAAAGCAATTAACACAAGCATATATATCCTATATTTATAAGGAAGAATAGGTAACAGTTAACAAACAGTGATAGAACTCCATTTATTTTCAATGAATTCAACTGAAAATTTATTTGCCACAGATTTCTTATAAGAACACACTTATTATATATGTTGTTGTGAATCAGACTTATTGTGTAGTAGTCAATTGGAAAATCACTGTCATCTGTCAGTCTGCCTCACTCATGTCTTTAAGTAAAGAATCAACAGAAATATTATGATTTTATTGCTGTCAACGAATGTACAGGTTTAGTAAACTTAACAGAGTTCAAATCAATTAACATCAGCATAAAAATATTCCAAAGCAAAGCATTTATTGACATTGTTTACCGATTGTCCTGGTTTTCCTGTTGTTTTTCAACTGCCCGCCAAGCACTTCCGGGAACTTTTGGAGGGCTACACGGACCACGTGATCGGCCAGCTTTTTGAACTTCCGTTGTCGCCACTCTCTCTCTCAAGGCACTCTACTTACCACATCATACCCAGTGGGAGCCCTGTTCCGGGAGGCTACAACTCCGACTCCAGTAATCGGGTCCATGGGCATCTCTGGTAAAGCTTCAGAAAGCTCCCGAACCTCAGGCATCTTTGCAGAGTTCTGCCCAACAACAACAAAAAAAAAACACCAAGAGAGATTACCTTTTTGAAAACTGGTCTGAAGAAGGGCAGAACGTCGACAGTTACCTGACTAATTCAGATATAAATGAAGACAGATTAAAACCTGTGTCTTTACTACACAGATACAGTTGTTGAGGCAACAGCAATCATTAAACTACTGTTATGCTCAAGTTTTCAAGTTCTGTAAATGTGCTAAATTCTCATCATTTATTGAGAGTATATCCTCTAAGCCAGCAAATATCAACGACCAGGCAATCGCTCAGCTAATGAGTCACAAAGATGTTATCTGAACAGACAAGACATTCATCCACGGTGACAAACTGCCTTTTTTCCTCAGAGAAAAAAACTGTTTTGTACAAACACATACACCTATCGGGCCGTAACAGCTCTTCTTCTCTGCTTCTGTGGAAGATCGTCCTCCTCTAACATTACACACATTTTGCTGTCGCTGTCTGTCATTTATAACTTTGATATTATTATCACTATTATATTTATTTGATATAATAATTGATAGCCTACTATTGATAACATCAGTGATAACCTTGGTCACATCAGCAATAGATGAGGACATGTCCTGACCTCCATTACGGCCGTAGACAAACAACAGTGGCCTGGTGACTGGGAAAATGGGGATGAATCCCAGATCACATCACACAATGAAACACTACAATATTCCCTCAGGTGTAGCAGGTAGGGATGACATGAGAACAGATATTCAGTACCAAGTTGATGCCAGCAGTTTGAAAATATGACGGTAATCACTTTTCTACAGTACTGTAGCTACCGGACGTACGATTTCACCATCAGTGTTTAAGCCTGCGCTGAAGAAGAGCGCCTACCAGCCCGTAAACAAGCACACGTGACAGACGGTTAATGTTATTCCAAGAGCTCCTGAGTAACAAGTGTAGATACAACAAGCTCACGTTAGTTTCACCTCGTACACGCTTCAGACAGTGTGTGCACATGAACGCAGCCCCATCAGGAGTTACAGGCTACAGCGAACAGTGAGGCTACAAAACAAAGTGTCAGTGATGCTCTGAAAATCAACTTGGCATGTCCAGCGTCAGGAGATTTGGATTACTTGGGACGAGCAGCATGGAGGCACTTTATGGTTTTATTATTATTTACGTCAGAAAATTGGTCATCATTCACACCAATTGTTCTGCAGATTACTGCGACGCCTTTTTCCTGTGAAACTCCAGCAGTGAGAACCATCTGTCAAGACTTTGAAGCTGAACTCATCATTTAAAAGAAGCTTTTTTTTAAATTTAAATTTAAATTTCTGCTCAGTGAGGTTTGTTTCTGCTCGCCATCCACAACGTTACGGCTGCATGACTTCCTGATTTCCCTGAATGTCACGCACTGTTCGCTCTGCTCAGCACAGCGTGCACACACACTCTGCCTTCTCTCGTCACCTCACCACTTCATCCTGTGCACCTTCACAAATATACAACATGTTGACGAATCAAACAAAATAAAACTTGTTCATGTATAAAACTTTCATTGTCAAATGATATTACAGGACGAGGAGTATCACTGATGGTCGCGATCATTTAGGCAGGTGAATCTGTCAGTCTGATCGCTTTAGCAGAGACTGCGCTGACATACGTGCGTAAAGCTGATGGATGCACTCTTCTTATCCTCACACTGCAACAGGGCAACGTGAAAACAAAAAATGAATAATGTGTTTTTAACATCCACCTCACCCTCACTTTGTTTAGCGTGCCAGAAAAAAATATTATTTTCCCGTCTTTCTGTCTGCTGTGCCCGTGACTGACTGGACAACATCAGTGATCAGCTGCTCATCTCCATGTATGAACTTTCATGAGGTGAGTTGTATTGACCATTTATGGTTGAATGTGGGTGTGGAGAGGGCGGGATGCGGGGCTGAGCCACCTGGCCAGTTTCCAAGTTGATTTGGGATTCAGAAAAGGAAACTGCTCACTAACATTCGTGCACCAGGTTTTTTAAGTGTGAATTTTCTTAAAATGAAAATTCAATACTTTAAATGTGGATGTACAATCAATGTTGATGGTAATTTTAGTCAACCGAAGCAAAAAATTCATCAGTTTTTTCACAGAGCTATTCCTGCAGTGCCCATATGTACCAGGATGCATTGCATCACAAAAACAGTACTTGTCGGGTCTCCAAGGTCATTATCCATCATATTGCAACTTCTCTTTTATTTAATTTTGCATATTTTTTAATAATAAGGGGCTTTTGGTCCACCAGAGCCTGAAAATCCTCTCTGGAGTGCAAGAGGAAAGGTGAGATGCAAACTGTTTGTAGTTCTTCCTGAAACCAGTGACATTTCGCAAATGACGCAGCTTCAAAATCTCTTGTTCTTCCTGAAACCACTTAGTTTAAACTTAGGATAGTTTTTTATTATCCTGCTCAATCCAAATGTCAGACTGATTTGTCTGATTTGCAATGAGTGTGCTGCGGTAATTAAAAGGGAAACAAGGACTAACTCACTTATTTTTCATTAAATTCCTTTGTGCTGGTTTGAAATTTGTCACTACCTGCTGTTAACAGTCACTGAATTTGCTGGTTTTAAAAACTGGCCCAACTGAATTTGTGGTTAAGTAGCCCTGGTTTATCTCTTCTGCTGCTGCTACCTGGTGCCTGAGTACTGACCTGGTCCTACATCCCCAGTAACACAAACAGTTCAGCAATTATGTGGCCAAGGTCACAGCCTAATGTGTGCTGTTTGGTCTGATTGTTGCTGCACTGAGATCTATGCATGGTGCTGACAGATGTAGTTTACATGGTAGATTGACTATTTTACTCACTCTGTGGAGGTGTACAGAAATGCTACCAGATTTTTGTTTTCACGCTTCCAAGTATCCACAGAAATGTTTAATTCAGTTTATACGTAGGTCTATTTCTTGGTGGCTATTTGTCCATTACCTCATGCAGAGGGTGGACCATGCAGAGGAATTCACCTGCACGTCAGTCATTGAGCATTTTTGTTGTAGAAACAGCAACAAGGCAACGGTGGAGACCATGTTAACTTATTAGCGAACTCCATTATTAACCCCAGTCAGTACTTATCCGTGCACATCATAATGCTGTCATTAGACAACAAGCATGCGTTTGTCACTTGAGTTTTCCACGACCCTGATAAGTCGGTTAACGTTACAGCGTTAGCCAAATATAGCGGGGATCGCTTAGCTAGCGTTTTATCACACAAATAACAAGCTAGTCAGCTAGCACGCCAGACGTAACGTTAACCAAACACCGGCAGAAAAACGGGCGAAGCTGTCGGGAGTTACCTGACAGTTAGGCCGGAGGGCAAATGTTGGGCACCAGACTCTGTAACAGCTCGTCATATAAGTCGCTGCGATGTCCCACCGTGTAAAACAAAGCAGCCTGCTGTCGCTTGAATATGCAGTTACGCTAGCCGCTAATGTTAGCTAACTAACTAGCTGAGTAGCACAGACCACTTACCGAGCGAGACTGGAGTCGATCGGTCGTCGTGTAACGTGAACTGTCTTCGGTGTTATCCTCGCTCACACCTTTGGGGAGACTCGCATCTTTGCATCGCTAGAAACAACAAATCGATCCGAAACAGAAGCTGTTCTGCGTGTATTTACATGGTGCTGTGGCAGTTGGCGGTTTAGGAGGGTGTCATCCGTGGAGCTGTGGGGTACTCCCTAGACCCCCTTTCTGTTTTTTTTTCTTCTTCTTCGTCGTCGTCGTCTTCTTCTTCTTTTGAAGTTTAATGGCGGTTGAAAAACAATGTGAAGACCTCACCTTCCTCCAAATTAATTAATATTTTGGACCATAAAAGACCAAATATAATTACTTTACTTCCACTATATTTACATGGTAAGACATGACTTCACAACAAAATGCATAAATGTAGCCTTTTATGTATTTCTGGATATGAATTTGTAGCTAGCCCCATCGCTGTGTTTACCTAAGTACTGTACTACAGTTTAAGATATTTGTTCTTGATTTGAGTGTGTTTTCTTCTATTCAACAGGCCACCCGCCTACTGCTGCTATGCTGTTTTCACGTAGATTTACACATTTAATTTTCCATTTTGATAATACAAGTCATATTATAATTGAATAACTATATTATAGTTCATGAAATAAGATGAATTGTGATAGATGATACTATACAACAGTGTATAAAATACTGTATTGGCATACACAGTAGGCCTAAATGAAACACAAATGTAAATTATTTATACTATTAAGTTCCCAGTATATTAAATACTAATCTTGTAGCTATCTGTAGCACACTGAAAGGGAGATTCTGCTTAACGTGTTTTATTTTTATTTATTTATCTGTTTATTTTTTTATTTTTTGCTGTTGGTGCTTTATATATTTTGTTGCCAATGCTTACCTCATAACTTTTTAAATTTCAGCGCAGGATTTTTTTCTTGTCATAGAGTATTTTAACATTGTGGTGTTGCTGCTTTTACTTTACAGATATTGTTATTGTATTGAAATATTGTGTGCACTTTATGCAAACAGTGAATAATTTTGCATGTTTAATATGTTGCCAGTTCGTCATACATCCTTTTATGATCTCCTTTGTAACTTTATGAGCTAAATCCTTTTCTCTCTGTGTTTTTGCAATAAGGTTGCCATGGCTGAGAATGCAGAAATACCAGATTAAATAGGCCCAACCTGCAATTAATTTTTGTACTTTCTTGCCAGCATATAGCAGCTTGAAAATAACTGCAAGAAGCTACCAGTCTTCCTCTTCAAGCTAAAGGTCAGTACATATCCAGGAATGTGTGTGGGCCAGTTAGCACCTCATTGCTGTAAGGTAGTAGGCCTGCGCTGGTGGTTTAGAAAAATCCCCATTAGCACCCTCTGTGTGACGCAGTAATGAGACCCTTTATGTGAGCTTGCTGCTACTTGTCCAAAGGCGTGTCTACTGTATGTATGTGTCTCTGTTTGTGTGTGTGTGTGGTGGTTTCCGTAGAGTTGATGGGGGTTATTATACTGTAGTAGAGTCCCAGAGAAACCAAATAGTGTATTGTATCTGTCA
>JAPXVT010000015.1:19325760-19340776 GCA_029823135.1 Acanthurus reversus | reverse complement strand
CAGAGAAGTGTGCACTTGATGACAGGGTTTTTGGGTTGAATCCTTGTCAGTTTTCATACTTTTTCTAAAACAAAATTTCGCACTTGCAAGACTTCTTCAATGTGTAAGCTTTTGTTTTCAGTTCAAAATTAATTATAAGGGAAAGAATCTTCAAAAGATGGCGAACAATAAAGGACCGAGTTCTTAGAGGGAACAGATTCAGTGCAGCAACATGATTAACTAACAAAAAGGCTTGCGCTCCTTACAAGAGTTGGCTCAAAAACATCATAGTGTGAGTAACAATGTTTTATCTATTTAAGGGCAAGTAAAAGGGCAGTTTTATGGTCTCTCCTGTTAGAGTGCCAGTATGGCACACTACTACCATCCAGTGGTTGCAGACAGTACTGTAAAGGGATGCATTAGAAAGATTTTTAAAAAATCAAGATATTAACTTCTACAAACGGATGGTGAGCTTACTGTTCGTGTTTCGCTGTCTTCCCTCTCAGGAGCAGTCTTAACCAACACAGATGTGATCATTCCCACCATTTCTGGGGATGGAACTGTGTTCTCTGCTATCACCTGTGGGTTCTCAAAGTACCTGGCCTGGTGGGAGCAGAACGAGGAAGTTGTCAGAGGACACACAAACATGGGTGGAAATGAAGAAAGGCAGAGAGAGCGAGATTACGGCAGCGCTTCTATTAGAAGCTCGATCATGTCAAATTAGAACCAAACGCTTCAGTGACACTTTAAAAAAGGCGGCGCCACCTCCTGTTGAGGCTGTACTTACAACAACTTTTGGAAGGTCTTTGTAAATTTGCTTCACAAAGTCCAGGAAGTGATGAATCTGATAAGAAAGGAAAATGAAAAAAACATGTCAATTAAAGTAAGAGAATGTTAGTCTTCTTTCTTTCTTTCTTTCTTTTTTTAAGGAAATCAGAGGAAAGCAATTTTTCTTTAATGTTTTAGATCGATTGGACCTGCTTAAGCCTTGGAAGAAAATAAATCTGTCATCACAAATATCAAACATGTATGTATGCTGCCCCTATTGTTTTTAATTCAGGTGTTTGTCAACAAACAATGCTAACTTTTTTTTAAGAAATGAGGTAAATTATGACTGTTTCATGATAAGCCCACCTTTTGCAACACAGGAATAAAAAATTCTTCTCTCTTCAATTGGTACAATGGGGAAACGATTTAATCCATCAAATCCATAATTAGACAAAATAATTAGCAAAGAATTTCTTAAGTTAAAATCAGCCCTGTCAATCACCTCTTGAGAAATTGGAGGTCTGAACTGTTTGTGCAGCTCAATGATGATGCGAAGGCAGATCAGCACATTTTCCTCACTTTCAATCTGTAAAGCAACAAAAAATTAATGGAAATGAAATGGCCACACAACAGCTCCCTGTATACAGAATACCTGCATATACATCTAATATTTCTTAAATCCTTTTAACATGGTGAGTTGCAAAGGCCAAATATTACTTTTACAGTTTTTGTATTTATTAATTAGTTGTAAATATGTCTCCCAAAACACAAAACTGTAACAACCACAGTAAAATACTTTGTGAGATGTGGGTGATGTTAATTTTCCAGCACTTCACGGGTATCTACTAAGCTCTAGAAGAGTCGTTAGAAAACATGGCAAAATCCACTACCAGCAGAAAAAATAATAATAATCACAATGAAATTTAGGATTAGGAATACCTGGAGGATATAAAGTGACAAAACATTAAATGTTCTGTTTAAGAGATTAGAACTCATACCTCCAGGAAACGGAACATCACAGACAGGATGTTCTTGGTGTGTGGACGAAGGTGCTCATTTGTTGGAATGCGGTGGATGATTTCCAGCACCAGCTTCCTCAATTGCTGAAAGACATGATAATATTTTGAATAGAAGAATCCAAACCTATGTGCACCAACACCATAAGATATGATGTATATGTTATGATGTCCAGTCTCTTTAAAGGATGTGTTCTGATGAAGTTAAAGGTCCCAATTAGCAAAAATCAGTTTCGACAACACAGATACAAAGTAAACTGTTGTTGCTGAATATTGATTAACAGTTCAAGATTTGCTGAGTGTAGGAAGAAGCTCAAACTCTTGTCTCAGGCCACACACCTGTGTAGGTTTTTCTTGAAGAAACTGCACCTCTCCGTCCTGAAGAAAGGTGAGGAAGCGAGGGATGATGTGTTCCAAGAAGGTGGAGTACTGAGGCGAAGATGTCACATTCTGAAATCGACAAGCCCGACACATTTTTATGTTTAACTCAGCATATCCTGCAGTCATGTTTCAAAGCTGTGCATTCTTAGTAATGTTTACTTTGTAGTTAAATGCTTATTTAACAGCATCAAAAACATGTAAAAGTTCTCCCAGGTTCAGTTACAACAACCCAAAAATCATTAGAGAGTTACACTTCTAGGGACTCGAACTATAAAACTTCTTAAAATCCATCACAATCCATCAGCACAGACGAAGAAAACGAATCTCCTTCGTCACACGCTGAGAGCATTCATCAAACTTACCTCGAAGTTCTCGCTGACCTCCTGCATCATCTTCAGCTTGGTTTCATCAGCTGGAAGTTGAAGGACAGAATGTCTCCATCAATCAAACTTGCTAATGATAACGCTCCACTTTTCACGGCCATATCCACGCGCTCAGCAGGGACTCTCAGATCTTATCAGTTTTACTTTCAGCGTCCAGCTTGTTCAAAAGGTACATATGAAACACACTCACTCTTCAGCACACTCACACAGACAGACACTCTCCCAGACACACGTACCTTTGACTGGACTAAAGCATATCGCTCTCATCACATCGCCCAAGCTGAGCACAGGTGCACCACCTAAATCATCATTTATTTTGCTGTGACTACGCAGAAAAAGATTCATTGAAATGACAAAGTGCGTGTATATGATGAATGTCTATTAGAAAATGTGTCTTTTGAAATTTTGACTTTAACTGATCAAATTCAATTAACAAATTTTTCAGCACTTTTCCTATGTTTTTATAATACTTGTGTTAATCCTGCATAAAATCAATAACATATCACCTCTGTCCCACTGTTAATAATTGGCAAATTTGAACAGTAGACTTGGAGTAACTGACAACAAACAGGGTAAGTAGCTGCACTTATCCACACTACATCTGATCACTTGCTCGTGATCTAAAGAAGAACAGCAAAACTCAGTATAAAGGCAGCAAATATAATGAAATAGAAAACCACCTGCTTTAAATTAATCAGCGATTTGCAATAATAAATCTACAAACTGAAATTGCACCATGTTGGGAATGTCTTCCTCCATTTTTCAGACATTTCACGAAACTTCTGCCTAGATTTCTTGTGTCTAGCAAACAGTTGAAGATGTCTTGACTTACGCGTGTTAGTGTCTGTGAGAGCTGCCACAAACTGCAGGTACTTCTTCATCAGTGTGGTCTGGTCGACCACAGTGGGGCTGGGCGCTGGTGCGAAAGCCATGGCTGCAGCTGGGACACACTGTGCTGCTGGGGGACAGGGGGCAGACAGCAGCCCGCACAGAGATCAGTGTGATCTCATGAAAGTTCCACTGCAGAAAAAAACATTAATGAGGAGACAAAATGTCATTATCTAAATACTGAAAAAAATATTGAATATAATGTTGAATAAAAAATCGGCACTGTTACAGTCTTTGACAAACTAACCGGTTACAGACACAAACATGCCTCTTTACGGGCGCATGGTGATGACATCATTACCAGCATCAACTAGCCCAATTTTTGTACTCCCCGGCAGTATTTGTTTATTATGAAGGGTTTGGGGAGAAGAAATATTAAGCATTCTATTTTAAGATGCTTTCTACGTTTATTCGTGCGAATAAGCAAGCTAAAAAGCTGCATATAAAACACAAGTGTTGCAGAACACGTTAGCAACCGTTAGCTAACAGGCTATCTTTACCAAAGAAAGAAAGCGCTCACGCATCCCCTAACGCTGAACACTCTGTGAGCCTAAATAAACACAAGCCACGAGAACTAAGCACCTTTTCTCACACTAGAATATGTTCAAAAGCTCTCCTTAGGCAGTATGCTGTGCAAAACACTCAATATTTTGTTAAAGTTTATTCGAAAAGGCCAACCATTTGCACTTACCAACTACCACAGACAGGAAACTGCCGCTCTGTATCCGCCGCTCGAGCGCTGCTGCTCACGGCTTGCGACTAGAAATGACAACGGTATCCCTCCGCGTAGCGCGTATCATGTTTTCTTGTTGATGTAATAATACAGTGCCATAATTGTGTTCCTTATACTGTTTTGCGCAAAAAATGTATTTTTCATGTTGAGCCCTGTAAATTAGATTTCATTGATCAGAACATTATGTTCTAGTACCAGCGGAATGATACATCGTTGAATCCAGTGGATATAAGACCATCGTTTTCGATGGTCTTCGCTTCGACGATTGTTAGCAGAGGAAGTAAAATTGCGGGTAACAGCGCATGATCGTACGGTGTACGCAATTACTACAGAGAGAATGTTAAGCAGTTCAGCACATATTGCAGTACCGTGTGTACTAAATCTAAATATATGCACAATTGTAAACTTACCCAGCAGTTCAAGGGACTGTCCGAGGTAACTTTCCTTGGCCAGCTGTACCATGCTTGTAGGCCTAGTTCTATAGTCTTGATTTGTATTATTATCATACTTTTGGTTTGGTTCACGGATATGAATTCTGATGTCTTAATACAGTAAATGGAACATTTATTGATCAGCTTTAAATTAGCAGAACAAGTTTTGGGTTGCCAGGTTTTGAAAAATCCCAGTTGCTGTTTCTCCTCCTTGGTTGATGAGTCTAATTTTTGTGATGAAAAATTCTAAAATGTCAGTCTTAATAAAGTATTTAAATACTGAATTCTTTTGCACCTTTTAACCAATAAGTGTGCAGTTATAAATGTAAGCAGAATACTAGTTTATAGAGTCAGTAAATGTTTAGCACTAATTTTTTCAAATTCATTTCAGTCCTTTTTTTTTGTTTGTTGTTTTTTGTTTTTGTTTTTTTAACCGTAGGTCAGAGGTTAGCTGGTTTTAGTGGAGGGATTTGCCCTATAAATTAACTTAAAATTTGATGCTGGTGATGCTAGAGGAGAATTAACATCAACCGGAGGAATATTTCACAACCTGAAACCCTGAAAGATATTAATATCAATGGATAATAACTAATGGATGAGAAATGGTAATGGATGGGCAACAATATGGAATGTTAATGGACCAGAATTAAGCTAATTTATTGATGTTTTCTTCTTGCAGTTGCATGGGCATGGTTTGTTATTAGCCTACCACCAGGTGGCAGCCCATTGAAGGAGACAGAGAGTCTGTAAACAGAAATGAAGATGGCATTAAGTAATGCAAATTTGTCATCTCCATGATTCATTTGTGTTTTTTTAGAGGAACAAATTAGTCTGAGATCTTCATATCGAGGGCTAATTATTTTTAATAACTCAGGCTCTTACAGGCCTGAGAGTGCCAGAGGATAGAACTTTAAGACAGTGAGCAGGAGACTGGAGCTGGTAGCATTTTACACTAATTTTGTAGGGTATGGATATTAGAATTTTATCAGATAATGATGACAACTTGCATTTTTGCTGTGGTCACATTAAAATACATTGAAATCTTTCAAAAATTATTTTATATTTAGACTTTATTTTTCTTTGAGAGTTTGGATGTCAAACATGTAGATTTTTCAATGGTTTGAAAATTGTGGCTTTCAAATGTTTTTTCAAATGTCTTTGTCTTCTTTCATTGCATTGACCAGTCATAAAGCCAAAAAGATCAATACCCTAAAATCCAGCAATATTACTTTTCATGATCATTTCAAAAATTGCTCCCAAGTCTCACTGTCATATTAGCCTGCACTCAAGCAGACCTCCATGGTTCACAAATTAAAGTGTATGTATATGACAACAAAGCTTGACATTTTCTTTCATGATGCTCGTTTTAATAGCTTTGGAAATAATGAAATCTGGTTGAAGGATGCACATTATTTATCTCGCCTGATCCGTCAAACCCATCTCCCGCCTGCTTGCTTTGCTAATGGGTTTGAATTCATAATTCCATCTTTCACAACCTCCTCCTTCCATAGAGTAAACCCGCGGGCAAAAGACTGCAGAATGAGATATTCCTTTCAGCGAATGTCTCATGTAATATAAAAGGTAATTTGACATAGAATGTGACATTCTCATTCTCTTTCTGGCTCTGTTCACTAAGTAATAATGATCTGCTAAAAGATGTTTGTCTCAGGCTTATTGCACTGTCCTGTTCGTTTCGTTAATGGCTTTTTTCTGATGGGGGCTTTATCCTGAGAGGAGAGAGCGGATGACACACTGGTTCCCCAGCTTTCCAAAACCACTCATCTATCCATTAGATTTGTGTTTTCTCAGTATTGTACTGCAACTGCTGATGCCCTTATGATGAAGCCCTGCATTTTTTCTCATGTAGAGAGAAGTGCACTTTCCTTGAGACTGAGTCTGAATCATCAACGATGCCCTGAAAATCTATTCATGCATCTAAAGCCCTGCTGCACATATGCACTCCTGAGGTCTGTAAAATAAGAGGACATGTCTCCGTGTACCATGCAGGTAAACATTTCTGTAACAGACGCAGATATGAGACTCCTGCTCGGTGAATGTATCTGTTTTGTAATTGTAATTAATCGGTGTCTGTAATGTAACCAGAGTTAATCTTTCCATTTCCAGGAGCTGTTTTTAATCAGCTGGAGTTCACAGAGAAAGGTACATTTTGTCTTTGTCACCCAGTAACCAGAAAATAGGTGTGATGTCACAGTAAAATATCCTGTGTTTAACCAAGAGAGGCAGAGTCTGTCACCAGTGATGGTAACTGGTTTGTGCACACTTTGCAAAGCTTTCTTTCTTTCTTTCTTTCTTTACTTATGTCATCCAGAATCTCCACCCTAATATTCCGAGAACAAAACACCATTTTCATGTATAGTATTTGTTCAAATGTGCTTGATCACATTTCTGTACAATTGTGTGGTTGTTGCCATGTTGTGCGATTTAAATAGAAGTCGTAGATTTTATCATCAAAACAAAAATATTTGACATAAACCTTCTCAAAATGTTAGAAGAATTGAAATGGCAGATTTTAAGGCATATATCCAGACACTAATAGTGAGTTAAATTTGACGTTTCCTTAAGATTTTATGTTGGTCTGTTTCATTTTCCTTTCAAATCTACCAAAACAGTTATGCTTATAAGTGTATTTATTCTACTGCACATCGAAACTATATTTAGGTATTTGAGTATTTATATTTAATGCTACCCTATATTTATATCACTGCATTTTTGATAGAAATAGCATCCTTTTTACTCACATTAATTACTCACTATTAAGTTGCCAAATACAGTTAGTCATTAGTTACTTTCAAATTGATATTTAACTCAATGCAGGCGAAGCTAATAAAATGCTGTGAACTAGTTGTTCCAATCAATCACACCTTGTCATGTTTCAGATGTCAATTAGTTGTTAGAAACTCATGCAAAGAGAAATTTGCCCTCGACAATTCTCAGGTCTTCAAAAAAGAAAGAAAGAAAAGGGGGACAAAAGGCGAAAAAGACGTAAAATTATCCAATATCTCATCAGAAGAGTATCAGTGTTTGTTCTTCCTTTCTCCCCCATCAATAATCTCACCACCCTCTAGGAAACAGTGGACTGAAAACTTGTACCATGACACAACCAGTAAATGCTCCTTGTTCACTGATGAGTCAGTTCTACATAACCATGTTGTTCAATTTGTACTTAATTAAAACTAAATGCTTTGCATATGAAAGAAGTTTACTTAAACGGACAGAATAGTCACAATCCAAGCTGAATGACAACAGGAGGAACCTATGAAATGATTACGTTTCAAATGATATAAGCTGACTTAACCCGAGACATTTAATATTTTATTGAGTGAGTCATTCATGATGATGTAGTGCATTGATGTTGGCCTTTTTAAAAAATGAACAGCGTTGCATTCAATCGCTTGAATTAACACATCTTTATCTGATGAGTAATTTAAAGTCAGTCAGATTTATTTAAACGGAATTCCTTGCTGTTCCAAATTGCCCCTAGTGCCCTAATAAAACCCCAGATTCGCTGTGTGATTTGAAGCATGGTTGGACGCCATTTTCAAAGCGCAGTGGTGTGTCTTCCAGTCTGCACTCCAGGATTTATTGACCTTTCATAGCCAGGCAGGCAGCTGTTGCTAATTGTTTACCAGCACATCCTGTTTCCTCACTGCTTGATTTATTTACGAGCTTAACCTACATTTAGAATGATTCTTTGTGTTTTTGACAGCTGGGGAAATGTATAATCATGACTTTTAATGACGGTGAGGCCTCTTTATCTCAGTGTAATGTTTAATATGTTAGCATAAACAGTTTTATGTGCTTGCATATTTGTGGTTACTTTTCTGAATTTTACTAGCATACTTCACTGCCATTCTCCAGTATCAGAGCAGTTCTTTAGTTGAATATGTTGGTCTAGCCTGCCTGAGTTATTGACTGTTTTTCTGACTGAGGTTTGTGTTTTCATCCATAACCCTGACCTTGACTCTGAAATATCACTTGCACAACTGTGCTGTGTATTAATAAAATCATGGCACTGTCCATGGTGCTGAAGTAGCCCACAGATTCGTGTAATAAATGCTCTATAGATTTTATACTTGATTCTATAGGCCTATTGTTACTCATAGACTCTACAAAGTAGTGTCACCCTGGACAGGGACACTTTGTTGCCTGTAATATTTCAGTGATCATTCTGTATCATGCTGTGGATAATTACCCACTGACCACGTCACCTCTTTCGATAAAAAAATATTTTAGAAGAGAAAGACTACAAATTAGGGATGCACAATATTGGATTTTTTTTGCCGATATCCAATATGCCAATATTTTACAATTCATTTGGCAGATAATCAATACTGATACCGAGACACACACACACACACATGTATATATATGTACACCTAATCACAGAGATCATCTGTCTCTTCTGTAGTGGAATTTACATACAGTATTATTTTGTATAACTCTTATTGTGTTGGCCCATCGGCTAATGCAAAAATAGAAAGCTTAAAATTAGGTAATATCAATTGCTATACTTGAACTCATGTGTTTATGTGCGTTTAATCAAAGAAAGAACAGCCTATTGATTTATCAGTTATTATACCAACAGATATCGGGGTGCTGGCAGATATCTGATCATTAATTTTAACGCCATTATCTGCCAATATCGAAAATGTGCGGATAATATTGTACATCCCTACTACAAATATAGATTTTACTATAATTAGGTCATTAGGTTGGGTCAAGTTTTGGGCCATTCCCCCTGTTATATTAACAAAAACAAAAACAAAAACAAAAAAATAGCGTTCGTTTGTTTATTCGTAATTTATCGTTCAGATGCTGAACACATTTGCTTCAGTTAGGCACCAGAAAACATATCAGAATAAAAAAAGTGAGAATAAAAACAAGAATTTAAAATTCAACGAAGATGCTTCAAAATTTTGACCTTTTTAATCCTTTTGGTTTCACCCGCAAAATCCACTTTCCGAGTGAATAAATTAATATTAGTTTGAATAAATGTTTTACTCAGCTGCCGTCATGACGTCAGCCTACTACAACCAATCCGAGAGCTTCTTCATACACCTTTTTTAGTAATCCTCTCAGCTAAGAGGAGCTGTCCGATCAGCACCACTCTGCGCTCTGTTTGTGCCCGGAATAGTCCCGCTACAAGCCACATTAACCGGGCTTACGGTGACTGACTCACCCTTGATTGGATTTTCTGCTCAGTATTTTCCGGATTTTGCTGGTCAGGAATGGCGCTTCTTTGTAGGAGTAGTTTTACGTGATGTTTTTGGGGGAAGACCTTTTTGGTAACTTACACTTTTACGCACGAAACTTGGGAGTAGATTAGATTAGATCGTGTTTAAGTTTTGGTGTTTGGCTTTTAACTTTGCCCTTGACTTTGCTTCACGGTAAACGCCGAAGGCATGTCGTCACTCCTGTGCGGATTGTTATGTTTTTATGCGCTGGGCTTCGGTCAAATAGCGAGCGGACAGCCGGACGATGGAAAGCGGTACATCTGCCGGGCAGTCCCCCTCAGCGGCGATGCCAGTTGCCCCGTGACGCTGTTACCCGAGCTGAACGCCGGAAGCCAGGAAGAGGAGCTCAGGAATACTGTCATGCAGCTTCGAGAGACAATTTTACAGCAGAAAGAAAATATTTCCAAGCAGCTAGGCACCATCAACGAGCTAACCACCAAACTGTCGCTCTGCGCCTCAGCCACCGACGACAGGAAGTACGACAAGGGGGGTTCCTGGGGCAAAGAAAAGCAAAATACGATGGGGGACGTCCCGAGAGATCCGAACGACACCATCGACAGTCTTGGTAAAACAATGCAGGGGCTCAAGGACCGGTTGGAGAACTTGGAAGTAAGTCAGCAGCAATTGCGTAAAACATACATCCTGTGCCAAAGCCGTGCGTAAAAGCAAGGTTTGATACTTGGTGCGGATTTATAGGATTAAGACGCATTGTTGACTCTGCTCAGCAGTAAACTAGCACCCCTGAGAACTATTACGTATCATGGGGAGATCAAACAGAGGTGGCCTATCCGTAGGAACGAGATTAATTGTCTAATTGGCCTTGAACTTTCTGTTATGCAGGGCCCATTGTGTGACATAGGATACTGACTTTCTATACTTGGTTAAGCACTTAAGAAGCACGAACAATCTGTTCCTCGCAGTATTAAAATTATAACTTGCAGTGAAGTGACTGACATCTTCCAGTTGATGCTGCGGCCTGTTTATTGTCACAACTACTTTGAAAAAAACTTGTCAAAATAGAATCAAATACAGTGACAAGAAAACAAAACAAAGCCTCACACAGCTGACCAACAATGCAAACTTTCAAAAAATTTTTCCAACCTATAAATCTGACTGATGGCTTTTAGGGCGCTAATGTAACACATCACTTTCAGCTCCCGGGAGCCTCATTGTCCCTGATTATCTCTGTGCACTTCCTGCTCATAGTCTCCTGTCCATCCCTCCTTAGCAACAGCAGAGGCGGGCCAACGCGTCTGGTGCCTCGTTCCCCAGTGAACTCCGCGACCTGCTGCAGCGTCGTCTCGGGGAGCTGGAGAAACAGCTCCTGAAGAAAGTCAGCAACCTGGAGGAGGAGAAGAGCATGCTGTCCAACGCCACAGCCGCCTACAGGCTGAAGACAGAGAATACGCTGAACGCGCTGGTGGAGAGGATCAGCGAGCTGGAGAAAGGTGCTGCAGCTGCAACTCTGTCAAGTCCTTCGGGATGAAATACTGTTCTATGTCAGTTATGTAACTCACCTTGAATGTGAAAAATGTATGAGGTTAGGTGACAGCCAGCACATACAACACATTAGTGGACATGAAAACAGGTGTTGCACAAAGGGAAAATACTAATAAGAGAACATAAAGCATGCAACCTACTGCACATCTACTACACTAATGGAGAGGAGGCAGAGGAGGGCACTCGGGAGAATGAAAGAGTTGAGAGGATCTAATGAATCATAAGGGTGGCAGACGTGTTTTTATATAAAAAGGACCTTTGTTGAGTCTGTTTTTATTCACAGCTGCACATTAAACATAAAGGGATGTGCTGCTTTTGTTTCCTTGCTTTTATCCCTGCGATGATTAACGCGTTATGGGACACCTGTCACCTCTCCTGTCTTTCTCTGCGTGTCTCATTACAGGGGGAGGAGATTTCAAGTCCCCCGAGCAGTTCAAACTCTCCCTCCCTCAGCGGACCAACTACCTTTACGGACGCATCACAAAGACCCTGCCAGAGATGTACGCCTTCACACTCTGCATGTGGATCAAGTCCAGTGCCAGCCCCGGCATAGGGACGCCCTTCTCTTATGGTGTACCAGGGCAAGCGAATGAGATTGTGCTGATCGAATGGGGCAATAACCCGATAGAGCTGCTTATTAATGACAAGGCAAGTCATTTCTGTTTCCTGAAGCTTTTACACTTATGTGATTATGTGAGGATGGATCATAACTCATGAAATGAAAATCACAAAATGGTCCCTATACATCAGTGGATGCTCCAACTAAATCCAACACCTCTGTATGGCTTGGTGCACCATCGTGATCTGTCTCTTTTCATTTAAAAAGCACACCATACATATACTTTTGTGTATGCAAAGCAGCATTGAGTATAATGTATTTTGACCGCAGGTTGCCCAGTTGCCTTTGGAGGTACGGGATGGAAGGTGGCACCACATCTGCATCTCCTGGACCACACGGGACGGCCAGTGGGAGGCGTATCAAGATGGTGCGAAGCTGGGGACTGGCGACAACCTGGCAGCGTGGCACCCGATCAAACCCGGGGGAGTCATCATTCTGGGGCAGGAGCAGGTGAGGAAGTGCAGTAGGACCCTGAAATGTCAGATCAGCGATCAGACTCCTTGGTGTTTGACGCATGGTGTGTCTGAAGCTTCAGTCAACATCACTCTACTGCTTTTGTAATGATCAAAGAGAGCAGCCACTTACTTGGAATTACATCATCAGTGGCTTCTCTTTTGTAGAAAGTGACATTGAGCTTTTATTTCCCGGAACAGACGATGAAGAAAACTAACAATGTCCCATCAACTGCACATTGAAGTGTGTTCACGCTCTTGCGAGCCAAACACTTCAAAGTGTAATGTCAAGTGGTTGTGCTACAGTTTTGATAAACAGTGTTAGTTATGAAACATCTTTAACCGCAGCTGGCAACAAGAAAATCAATCAGACCTGAGAGAGCGGTAATAATATGGTGGCAGGTTATCACGACCAAACAACAACAAGACAACTGGCCACAGATGCTGAGGTTGAGCCGCAGCTTAATACTGTTTTATTTAATATTTTGTAGCTACAAAACTGTCAAAGTGTAAAAGGAAGCATACAGCCTATTCAAATTCAGTTAAATCTTTCTTTATGACTTGAAGGCTGAAAAGTGTTTTTAAGCAATGCTAGCTGGGTAGGAGAGATAATGTGGGACTACTGGCTCACCTCCTTTTGAACTGAAAAATCTCAACCACTACTGCATAAACTGGCATAAAATCTTTTAGGGCTGTGCCGATTGTAATTTTCTTTTCTTTTCTTTTTCTTTCCTTTTCTTTTTCACATTTAAAGCTTCTGTTGAGGTTTTCAAATAGAACTTCAAACGCCTTAGCACTGTTGGCAAAATTTATGTCCTCATCCTTTATAATTTTGTGTGGGCATTCTTTTTGCCCTAATGATGTGCCTCAATAACTTTAGTGATTCCCTAAATTTTTGGGAGTGACCATGAGGTTGCCATTGATGGTTTCAAGTGAAATGTCTCAACAACTACATTTAATTGCCATAAAGGTTTGTTTAGATAGTCATGTCGTCATCCGGATGAATTGCAAACACTTTGCTGATCACCTGACTTTAACACGTCCATGGAAATGTCAGCACTCACTGATAAGTTTCAATATTTTTTTTATTTCAGCACGGCAGCACAACAACGGATGCGTTTCAGCCCTCAGCTTTCTTCAGCGGTTGTCTGTTGTTGTGCTGCTGTGCTGAAATAGAAAATGTTAAAACTTCTCAGTGAGTGCTGATGTTTTCATGGACATGTTTGAGTTTTTTGGATCGGCACCCGTCTTTCATCAAAGAGATTTGAGTCGAGCACGCCAGTTCTCTCCCTTTGATCACCTGGCTTTTCTGTAACCTCATCATCAGGTCAAATAGTTTATAATCATAAAGCAGAAAGGTCATGACTTCACATAGACCTGTGCCCTTCTTTGTGTTTACTGCTTATTACCAAATGTTAGCATGCCAATATGCTGAAATAAGATGGGGAAAATTGCATGTAAACATTAGTTTGTTTGTCTTTATGTGCTTGTTGGCATGCCGATGTTAGCCTTTAGCTCACTGCTGTGCCAATAAGTACAGCTTCACAGAGCTGCTAGCAAGGCTGGAGACTCATGATCTTGTTAGCATGGTGAGCTAAATTGGAAAACAGGGCTGACCCTGACAGTGTTGGAAAGCTAGGCGAAATTCTAGATCGGAGACTCCTCCAACCTCATGTCCCATAGGTGCACTTTTGTAAAAAATAAATAAATAAATAATAATAATAATAATAATTTTAAAAAGGAAAAAAAACTCTCATTTGGCCACCCTGGCATTTGGTGCTTTAGGCAAAAGGGCGCCCCTGTTTGAAGCTGTTATGACAGTCCAACTGTAGGCCTACATGCTACATACTGAGTCCTACACATTGTTAGAATGCATGAATAGTTTGTACTTTAGTATTCAATACATTCTGTGCTGGATATGATCACAGTTCAGACCAGCGTGTGCAAGGCCTTGTTTAGACTGCGGGCACATTCATTTTGTTTCTAAAATCGGATATTTAAGACCGAGTATCTGCACAATCATTTGCAAGTGATCAGATCGGATTTGTTGCATCCAGACATCACCGCTCTGAGCCGACCTATCTGCCTGGGTTACTGTGGTAACGACATAGGTGTCAGTACATGCGCTGGTAATGCAACGTTACAACACAAAGGTACAACAAACAGCAAAAATGGACATACATAACCATGTTATCCAAACACTTGTGCTGTCAAGTCGCAGTGCTGAACTCCGCCACCCCAGACAGACTCAGCTATGGAACAGCAGTCATCGCAGGCTTCTGTTGAGCCATTTGATGATGAGAGGCAGCGTGCAAATTTTATAATGTGCCGCCAGACGTCTGGTAGGATCTGTGGCCATCTAGCACCCCGTCTTGTCCATCAAGACACTCTGATATCCGATTTGAATTTTTGCTGTTCAGGCTTAATAAAATCAATCAGGATACAATCTGGATATGTGAAAAATCTGATTTGGGAACGAAGCCTTTGTTTAAACGGTGTATCTTTAGGTCAATTAACATTAGAACATCATTTTGACCGTTTTTACATTTATACGTCATGTAGCTCTGTTGAATTAAAAAATATGGAGCTGCTAGTTCTTGACTTTTCTAAA
>JAPXVT010000015.1:19298156-19310661 GCA_029823135.1 Acanthurus reversus | reverse complement strand
AGTGCAGGCAAGCAGCTGGACCGGTTGTGGGATTTACTATTCGGAGTGAGCGAACATCTGGATTACCAAATCTTTTTTTTTTACCCTCTGTATTTTTTGTTTTATTTTATACATTTTCTCTGAGTTCTGGGATTGAGAAACAACCTGCCATCATGTCTCGGGGTCCGGAGGATGTGAGCAAGCTCACTGAAAACACATACAAGGTGAGTGAGTCGATAATTGCTCGATAGTAAAAAATATTAGGGCTATCCCCGATTTAAGATCAAGGCTAATAGGGGGCTAATCGGCTTTTGATTATGACTATGGGTTTGTTACATTTTAACTATGACCATAAATCACAGAGAAAAAAAAATACTCATACTGTAAAACTCCTAGAGATTATTATACGTTACACACCTACGTTCAGACCCACCACCTTTTTTTGTTAAGTACTTACTCTTTTACGTAAACACCCAGCAACTAAAACTTTTTGCTGTTGTTTAAAAGCACAATAAAGTATTTTTGTATTATATTGACAGCATGCCAACACTGGAACAACAACAACAACAACAAGGAAGTCAATTCAGAAGCCATTATTAATCATGAGAAGATGCATAAATCAGAGCAAACCAACACACTTTCAAAGCCCCTCTGTCTGTCTGACAAGTGATGAGAGAGAAGCAAGTTTCTCCTATCAATCAACTTGTCCGTGGACCTACAATGATTTGATCAATAGTCATTTAATCAGGGGTTTAATCCTGGTGGGTCAGACTAGGTTAATGTAATCAAGTTCACTACTGTCTCTTGCTTATGATAAGCAGGTGTGTGTCTGGATGTGTTGGCCCTTATTTCTGCCATGTCTTAAAAATCTTTAAAAGTTTGTGTGTTGAAAGATAGTTTTATGGTTTGGTTACAGTTTTCGTAGTTTTCGTAGCTAAGTTTTTGTAATAGAGTTTAGCCAAATATTACTTTTTTTTAATGGTGTCCATGGTTTTTGCAATGCATACTTCAAGTGTGTGTGATTGGGGGGGGGTCATAATTGTAGTGTGTCAGAGTTTCAGCTGAGAGGGACAGAGAGAAGAACCAAAACCCTCGTCTGCCCCGTTCTTGTCTTCATGTAAAGTCATACCTGCCCCTTCATTGTTCTATTGAGGGTGTGCCAGGGGAATAGAGACGGGAGGTGAACAGCACTTGATTGTTGAAGCATTTCAATAGAGAGAGAGAGAGAGGGAGAGAAGGAGCGAGGGAAGGGGGGCAGGGGGTGGGAGTGGAGAGTGGTGAGGTTTGTGCTGCAAATAGCTGCAACTTTGTGTGGGACTTCGCTCTTTTAAAGGCAGTTGTAAATCACACGTGAGGGCTCAAGTTAAAGATTGAACGTTTTATTGTTCTCACGTGTCGGTATTTATAGAGAAGAAGAAAAAAAAAAGCACTTGCACTTATTTTTATGTATTTTTTTTCCTCATCCAGTCCCATAAAAATAGCCCCATTAATTTTATTCTTCTTGGCAAGACCTTTTTTTTAAAAAATAAAAGAGAAATTAGAGATGTTTAACAGAGAAGGTGACCAACAAAAATGTGTGAAACTGTTTCAGTTGATCGGGAAGGAGCATTTGTTGTTGATGCTTTTCTTCACAACCTCTAATCTCTGCTCTTTGACCCAGATTGTGATGGATCAGTTCAACCCGGGCTTGAGGAACCTGGTCAACCTCGGGAAGAGCTATGAGAAATCAGTCACAGGTGGGCACAGCTTTCATTCTCATATCAGGGATGACACCAAATGATCTATAAGTCCTTAAGCGACCTTTAAGCTGGTCTCAGTGTCAATGTCAACGGTTTCTGCACTAATCCAAGAGATTTGAAGTGTATTCAAAACACAAAATGATCCAGCAAGTCCTCTTTTAGCCTGATGTGTGTCTGTCTCCCCACGCAGCGATGACTCTCGCTGGAAAGGCCTACTTCGATGCCGTCTCAAAGATCGGAGAGAACGCCGTTGTGTCCCCAGTCTCCAGAGAGCTTGGTGAGTTTCATGCCAGACCAGGTTTCATCAGCCTACAGGGAGTGAAATCACAGGGCCTGACATGCATTCGGATGTCTCTGTGGTGAAGCTGGAACTTGAAAAAGACGATTCTGCACTTTCATGTCTGCTGAGGGATAGGTGACATTTTGAGAAACGCACTTGTTTATGTTTTGTCTGAGAGTAGATGAGAGCATCCATACCGCTCTCATGCCTGTAATGTGAATATGGAGCTAGAGCTACTCAGTTAGCGTAGCTTAACACAAATGGCAGAAACTGGCGGACACAAGCAGCCTGTCTCCCCACAAAGGCAACAAAATCCACCTAATTTCCCCTTTAGCTCATGAATTAAGAAATTATCTCTAATCTGTTAGTCCAAAGCCAAAGTGTAAACACCTCAGTTTTTGGTCTTACAGGGGGATTATGTGCTATAGCACTTAAATTTGGTATGATGAAGTCAAATCTAGGTTAATCACAAACCAGTTACATCTTGAAGGTCCCTGCTTCTAGTTAAGAAATTCTCCTGTAAAATTATATTGTGTCGTTTTGTGGTGGTGTCAAGCGTTAATAGGTGAAGTTTGTAAGAGCTGTTATGTGAACTATGTTACCCGTGGAAAGAGCCTGGCAAGCCGTTTTCATGTTTTCGAACTTAACGCTTACAGACACAAAAGTCCTCATCTCATGCTTGGAAAGAAAGCAAAAAAACTTGCGACACCACTCTTGCTGTTCCACCCAAAGTCATATTTTGCCCGCATGCCACCTTGATCCCTAATGCAAGTCATTTGTGCAAACATCTTGAAATAATACTAATTGGGCCCACGTGACAGAGTAGCAGCTGAAATTCAGAATTGTCGGCTATCTTCCTTTCCCTCTGTCTGATTGAAGTGCTTCCCCTCTGTCTCTTCTCTGAAGCTGCCTGCCATCGAGCTTGGAAAAGATTTTTCTTTTTTTTTTTTCTTTTTTTCATCCACTCTATGACTCATCTCCAATTATTCTATTAGTGCTGAAATTTGGAGCCGACCCACTTTGTCCAGAGGGGTCCTAATACTGTTTTATTACGATCCATTAAGTTGTTTTTTTGTTTTGTTTCTTCTGAATTCGCTGCGTCACTCCTGCTGGGTTCGGCCTCAGAATGACGTGACAGGCAAGGAAGCAGAGAAAAGCAATAAAATGGAAAGATAAACCTCTTCCATTTAGACCTTTGTCTCTTAAAGGAAAATCGGGACCCCGGTGAATGTTACTTCCGTTTACATCGTCATACATGTCTGACATGTTTCGAATTTAAATGCCGTTTTTACAGAGCTTTGTTCTAATGTGAGAAAAGACATGATTAGATGTTTCGGCCACGTCTGGAGAAAATGCAAATGTATGAATAAGGAAGATAGCGGGACTCCAAAGCAGCTGAGCAGTGTCTGAAAATTAAACCATTAAGAAAACATTTCATGCTTAATGGACAAAAAGAATTCAGGCGGCCACATGTCGCGTTTCTCCTGCAGCCAAACAATTTTTTTCTGTTTTGTGTCTATTCTTCTTACTCACTAGAAACTTACTTTTCCTCATTATGATCCCCGGCAATGCAGTCAAAATGTTTGAATTTCAAATTGGCACAACACGAAGAAAAAATATGTATTTTTAAATAAAATGTTATGTCTTATCTGTCAGACAGCTTGCAGGGAAACAGTTGCCATGATTAAAAATAAGCTCTGTACTCTGCTGTAAGGCAATGTTGATCGAGTTTTTCAGGCATCACCCGTCAGTCAACAATGACTTAATGGCTTGATATATAATATGTTCATGTTATGGATACCACTTAATGCCACTGCCTGCTGGTAAGAACAAGTTGAAAAGTTTAGAGCTTTGAGATCGATTGATGAGTTTCCAAAATAAACTCCTTTATGTGGTTTAGCACATAAATAACTTAATGTGATTAAATTTAAACATGTTACAGTATTACCTTAGGGCAGGAACAGTAGAATGAGAGTCAATAAATGTGCCACATACTTTAGTCAAAGAATTTAACCTCATAGAAAAAAATCAAGTCTGTAAAATGGGAATACAGAAGAAAAGTGACCGACTGGCATCCTGCCCCTTTACTTGACCCGAAAAACTGAAATACAGCGCAACATTTCAGTGGTTTCTAGTAAAAAAGGCACATGAAGTCTTTCTTGACTCGCCTGGAATGGACGACGAGACAGTGTGAATTCTCTCACACATTGCAGGGAGCAGAGTAGCAAACACACTGAACAAACAGACAGACACAGGAGACAGCCTTCCCACCACTGATCCTCCTCATCCCCTGTTCCTCCATCTGCCTCACCAAACCCTCCGCCAGTCTTTACTATCTGTTTGTGGAGACCTCCCAAAAAACTCGGTGGAAGCAGGGAAACATTTTTTTTGTTGTTGTTGTTGTACAATATGACTAGACAAAAGACATGAGAGAGAGAAATAATAGTGGATGATTCAGAGCCTCCAGTCATTTTTGGACATCTGTGTTCCTTCCTTCTGTGTAAATGCATGCGTAATAGCATTTGAGCATTCCTTCCATTAAACTGCATCCCGTCAACGATAACAGACCAGATGCTTCGCTGTTTGTTTGTGACTTGCTCTCACATTGCAAACACCTGTAAGGATTTTGTCCCTAAAGTGAGAGGTTGTGTTTTTTCCCTTTTACCTCAGTGAATGGTGTGGTGTAAAAAGCAATTGCGTCACAGTGGTTGGCAGGTATTTGCAGAAAGATACCTGTGGCTTTTACCTTACAACACGCAGCTGCTTTTTTCCCAGGGCTACGGTTTGTCCACATTTTCTCTTTCAGATTGATGCAATAATGGAGGGTGAAGTGTAAGTTACTCACACAGAGAGCTTTTTGGTCTCCATTTTCTTGACTTAACCATAGCCTATACTTTTTCAGGAAAAAACTGACACTTTATCAGCGAGTTAACTAATATTTGAGAATTTGAAATGTTTAGAAATATACCTGAAAGGACAACACCTGTGTTACTACAGTTCATTGTCTGTCATCAACATAGGTTACAGAGGCCTTTAAGTATTTTTCCTAAAATAGCTTTATCCATGAGCTCCTGCGTTTGTTTACACTCTGTCCATATTCAATAAATGTTACAGAAATTACCTGAAAATGTGTTTCAGCATTAGTTAAAAAGAATGTTTGTGTCAAATTCCTTCTTCACGACAATATTCGAGCTGGCAAGACGGCACTTGGAAGGAACTGTTTTTCCTGGCGTGGTAACTTTTGTCTTAATGGCTCCACTCTCTCCTTCTCTCTGCAATTTTTGAGCAAATAAATGCAAAAGAAGGGAGAATAACCTATACCTGCCCACTTTCATGTGTCCTATAGTATTTCTATACCCTGTTTCAACATGTATGGCTGTGAATGGGCTTCCGAAATGCAGTCTGGGATCTGCTAAAGTATACTCGTGATCGAATTTTAACAGCAACATTTGTAGAGGATAGGAACGATCTCAGCTAATAGTGAGAAGTCAAAAATAGACCGAATAGACTAAAAATGGTTCTTTGTAACTTCAAACACAAGATAACAATTTGAATGTGGAAATAGGCAACACTGATTGATTACAGATTATTTAGGGACAACACATTTTATCTGTTGTGTTATTATTTGCAAATGTTAGCTAAGAGTTTCAGACGTCCACCTCCCTTGTTTTAACATATACATAGAAACATAGATACCTCATTGGCCACTGTTGTAGCCTTTGTAGACATGTTTCTATGTCCGCCATATTGGACAGGTCAACCCTGGCCTGTAAAACAAATAGGCCGTACTGTAGAGCTACAAGTAAAAACAGGAACTCTGTTATACAAAGCACAATAACGACTCTTGTTGATTTACCTAATTATTTATTAGAACACACTGGTACTGCTACTCAGTAATGGCCGATACACAAAGCTTTGGAATTCTTAAGAAAAATCTGTGGCTAATGTTAGCTAACTTAATAATGGTAAACTATACACAATATTTCCAGGTTCTTTACTGCTCCCCCTTCACTGGTATCACCTCTAGCTAATGGAGCCGAATGTTAGCTAATGTAAGCTAAAGACCTTGGTATGTACCGTAATTCATGGGTCAGTTAGCTGACTTTATCACTCTGCTGCGCTACATTTTAGGAGGATGTAATAGCATGGATGTAAGTACAAAAAGACACAACGCCTACTTGGGCGAAGAATCAGAAAAAATAACATAAAATTTCACGTGCAATTAGTTTTTGAGACCGCCATCTTGGCTTATCTCTTCACATCAGTAGCCTAAATAGATCGCTTTTTGTTGTTTATCTATGATACAGTGCCATGACAGTGCTGCTCTTATGTCATGTATCACCCTGTGTATTTAGAAGTCATAGTTTTCAGTGGGTGTACAATTAGAAACTTCCTGTGCATTAGCGCATGACCGGACTCCACAGGGAGTTGCCATTCCACTCTGAAAAACAGCAGGTACTAAGGGACCGAAAATGTTACAGGAGAAAGAATAGCACGATCCCCACCCCTTCCACCCTTTCTCTGCGCTGTTTGTCATGCCTCAGACAAAATTGTTTTTTGAAATATTGAAGTACAGTCAGCATGAGAAAAAATGGTAATGTCAGCCAAACAGTTTTTTCTCCCCTGAGAATTAGGATTCAGTGCAGACAGACCACCAAGTGTTTCCTGCTGATAGCTTCAGTAACAGGTTTTTGACTTTTGAGACGAGCCGTTCCTTCTGAAGGGAGGACGATTTTATGGTTATTAAGAGTTTGTGACATTTTAAATATCTTGCTTAGAGTTACTTTATGGGACTCTGTTGCTCTCTAGACACAACACACAGTAGGCTAGTGCATGAGTCATCTGTGCATGATGAGTAATTTATCTTTCATCACAGAAGTCATCAACAGAAGCATCGGGTAGCCTAGCTTTAAATGGTTCCCATAAGCCGAAGAAGGCACAACGCCCTTCATTTTTCTTACTGTGTTTTATTCTGTGTCTGAGAAAACCTCAAGCAGACTCATCTGTCCTCGCCACCAAAAACTTGTGCGGCTCAAAATTAGTTTTTAGAACTTGTTTTTAGAACTTTGAAAGTCTCTTCTCTGCAGGAACAGGTTCACTTCTTTTCATCTAGAGAGAAAATAGAGAACAGGCTCGCTTTTAAAGACAATGCATGACTGAATAACAGTGTCAAGGCTCATCATTAAGAATACATTATCTTGTTTAGTGCAGTAATAGTGGTTTCCCAGAACCAGTTGCTTTAAAAAATTTGCTAAAAGTGCTTTTCTTAAAATCAATTACATTGCCTTCGTCATAAATTTTAAAAAAATCTCATTCTCAGCATCTCAGATTAGACATTTAAAGTGCCAACTTTAAAGCTTTGAAAATGAAACTTAACGATGCACAGTAATATGTCGCACAAAACAGCAATTGATGTAAAACAGGGTCATCTTTTAGGAAAAAAATGTCCTCTGGTTTTCCCTCTGATGTCCTGCAGCTGCTCTGCCTCAATTCTGTGATTCGCGGAGGTTCCTGAAAGCAACATGTAGGCTGCCTGCAGGCGAAGCTGCAGCTGCAGCATCTGGTAGTTGTTGGGGAGAGCTCGGCTAAATAAAAGGCTGCAGACAGACAGAGCAGTGGTAGGAATCAAAGGAAAAACCAGAGGATATTTTCTCTGTAAAATATGAAAAATTGCTTTTTGTGCGACACATTGATGTGCATCGTTAAGTTTTGTTTTCAAAGCCATGGGTCATGGTCAAGTGGCATATTGTTGCTTCAAGGTAAGGCAAGCTAGTCCAAAGCTCCAGCAAAAGCTAAAGTCATGCAGCATGCTCCAAAGTTTCATTAGAGCAGAAGTTTGACATTTATTAGAAATACTCTTATTTGCTTTCTTGCCAAGAGTTAGAAGAAATGGTTCCTATTCCATATCTCTCAGTACATTGTGAACCTGAAGAAAGGAGATTAACTTAGCGTTGTTTTAGGAAGCGTAAAGACTGGAAGTAGGGGGAAACAGCTAGCCCATATATTCAAAGCTAAAATAAAATTGCCAGCCAACACCAGTAATTTGTTAACATGTTATGTTTTCTTTCTTTGGTTTGTCTGTTTAAACTTAATCAGGACTTTTTTACCCTTGAATATCAGCAAGCTAGCTAGTTAGCTGTGCCCTCCTGCTTCCTGCATATACCACATTACGCTATAAGTCTCCTGTTTCTAATCACATCCCTAGTTTACAAACTTGAAAGTGGTATCGAGTGACTCATCTAACTTTCTGCAGCAAAATTAATATTTCCTAAAATGTTGAAAGCATAAGTTAGTGAGGCTGCTCTGCTCATAACAAATGTACGGGCAACCTGCGGATAATTAGCTGGTCCATATGGCACTAATGTGTGTAGACCTAATAACATCAGCTGAGTCACACAGACAAATTGGTTTACCAAACTAGGACTGGACTGTTGAAAACAAGCAAAATAGAAAAGGATAGAGATTGTTTTTAAAAGTCACCCATTGTTCAGTCAGTTATGACTCCTCCTGTCACACTCCACAGCTCTCTAATGATCTCAGACCTCAAACACCCTTATCCTGCATCCACCGTTAGAGCAAATGCTTTCCAGGACACTGGGAGTTTCCTCCAAGGGACCTCTAAAGAAACCAGACTCACATACGGCTCAATAAACTGTGACGTTAGAGCACCTTGGACCCTGTCATGCTTCTGTTCTTTCGCAAAAATACTTCATGATTGTTTTGGACCCATCCTTTGCTTCTGAGGCTGTTTATCAGGTATTTAATACCAGTCGGTCATAGTTATTCAGTGTACTTGTTTTTCCTTTACACAAAGAATATGTGAAGGACATACATTTTTTTTAAGGTATTTTGAGGTTTGCCTTCCATTTGGGATAATATAAATCGAGATTCATGTTGAAGCTTGAGACTGCAGTTGGTTTTATGTGTTCTAGTCATAACTGATGTTACGTGCTGTGTCTGATGGCAGGTCATCACTCTGTGTTAAGGAAGTTGTCGCGTCTATTGATCTGCACCAAACACAGTAGACATGCTGAATGACAACAAATGCTCAAATCAATAAACAGCAGATTAATCCAAAGAAAAAAAAGGGTCACTTTTGATCATCATTAGTGTGATCAGGGAAAGATCAATATACAAGGTGGCATATTTGATTGGTAAAAATTGATTGGCTAGACAGATTGCTGTCCAGTTGTCTTTGTGCATTGGATTGCAGGTGCTCTTTGCAAATACTTGTCTGTAAACTTTTTGTGTTTGTGTGTAAGTATGAGCAGCAGGTGGATTGATAGATAAGTCAAGCAACAAAAAAGTCAGCAGTAGATTAAAAACTGATGAATTATTTGGGTAATTAAAAAAAAAAAAGCAATATTAATGCCTCTATATGACCCACATAAGCCAAATAGATCGTCCACGAGAAAATTTGACTATTCCTATAAAGTCATTTTTAATGTCTGTCAGGCCTGCTGTCATGCTGGATACTAAAGATTAAATTTATTTTCTTATGGCTGAGTGCTGGGGATGAATTGAGTAGCCTCACCCTGATTAAAGGAGCTGCTCTGTAGTCTGGTGGTGCAGATACTTTTTTATTGCCAGACAACAGCAGAACAACTGGGTTACAGCGTGACTTTTTTTTTTTTTTTTTTAACGTTGCTACAGAGCTGTTTCTTGCTGTTGACCTGTTACTATGACTTCATTATTACAGAGCAACCAGAAACTGTAGGATTACGTGTAACCTTCATGTACAATAAAGTGACAAAAAAGGATGATGTATTCTTGTAGGCCAACCCGAAAGTTAGCATACCACCGGTTCCCTCGACAAAAAGCTTCGACCTAATAGATTTCTGAATGGGAATTTGGGTTATTGCCAAAAACAAGCTTTGTAACAAACACAAGTTTTTGACACTTAACATGTTTCTGTCATCACGGTAATCCTCACAGATGAACACTGATTTTGTGTTTTTTGAAGCATGAAGTGAATCTCCAGAAGCAAAAAGCTATTTTTAGGCTACAGGTGAACCATAATATATAATATATTTTTTAGTCCTTTTTCACGTGATGATGTCCAACGTCCCCAATAAACGCTGTTGTCTTATTTAGCCACTTCTTAGCAACCACTTCTTTTTCAGATGCGAAAAAAACTAAAAATTCAACAATTTTGGTTACACTGTTATAGGCCTATCTATGTCACAGAACGAAACGTCTAATGTCAAAATATCGTTAGCCTGTATTAACATCAGACCTTATCTCAGGCGTTTAACAAAAATACCTTTCAAGAATCATACTGACTTTAAGGAGGAAATCTGACATGCAAGATTGCTAAATGACTTCCGCTTTTTAGGACTTGGTACTTCACCACCCTACAGCTTGCTTTGTTTCTTCATTGTCATTTTACAGTTTTGAATCTCACATACCCATAAATAGAGGCAGCTCTTCATCTGTATCCTATATCCATTTCTGCTAACAGTTGGGTTCAAAAAAGAAAAATACTGGTAGTTTTTTAAGAACAAGTTTTCACTCACTTCCAAAACAAATTTACACCCTCGCAAACCAAGATTTTTACGACAGGAGGCGGTGAAATCACTGTTGGTTTTCCCACCACAGGGGGCACCAGAATCAGCAAAAAAAAAAAAAAGAAGAAGAGGTCCTTGTAGCTGCTTTAATTTGCAATTCTTGAACTTTTTATCATATCACATAACCTTTGTCAGCAGTTTGTCTGGTTGTTGTTGAAATGTAGTTAAATGTTACTTTTTTCCTAGCTTGTGCTTTTAAACAACTTCACATGTTGACGCTAAAGTTGAGTTTCCGTTCAGTCTAGAATTTGGAAACAGCAGTTTACAAAATATGACTTATTTATTAGCTTATCTGGAGCTTTCAATCATATCTTCATCTACGCAGAGGTTGTCAGTTGTGGTTGCCTGTTTATACAAGTTATGCAAAGGCGTGCTAAGTCCCAGGAGTTATAGAATGTGGTTTGTTTGGTTCGACTAGATTACAATCATGAGGACTGGAGCTGTGAACTTTTTATGGTAATAGCGATATTCCCATCAGATGACAGAGTATGTATTCACCCCACAATGGATGACAGAAGAGTTAATGAGACTTGAATTCTTTCACAGCAACCGTGTCTGAATGAACACTGAGTACTCCGGGAGTTTAACCACAGTCACATCGTCATACGTGTTTTACACCACAGTCGATTTAGCATTGATCACAGTGACATGATTGTTATCAAAGGAGGGGAGTAGCTCTATAGCAACCACCAAACAGTGTCTCTCCCTACCTGCACTGGAATGTGTATAATTGAGATAACATTTGATCCTTAGTCATAAAGGAGTTGGCCTCGCTTCTGCACACGCACTGCAAGCCTGCGTGGACAAGCCCGGTGATGCATCTCAGTTGCAAAACCCTGCGACAAGACGGTGACCAACTCGAATGTTGCTTACACAATATAAGGATGATTGAAGTGGTGAAATAAAAGTGAGCTCAGAGAGAAGGTGAGCTGCCAGTGCTTGCCCCGCCAAAGTCATCTCATTTTGGGCAGCTGCCTTATCTAACATCATTGGTGGCGTTGGCACAGGGCACTCCCAGTTCATAAAATGGTTTCACTTGTTGAAGTGTCAGAGGCGTTGCTCTGTGTCCTATCGCCAGTCTCGTAAAACAGGCATTTGATACAGGTTTCGCAGGAAGCCTCACAAATACAAAATTGTTTTCTGAATGGTCGTTTTTTTTTGGTACACCTTTTCATTTCTCACTAATTGCTTTTGGTTGACAGCTCATTTGGGTTATGATTGTTTTAACCCCAATTTTCAGCTACGCTTAAACCTCAGACTGCCAAACTACATGAGCAAGCTATAATCAAACTCCTTTTTTTTATTCCTGCGTTATCTCATGTTATTCACCGCACACTGTGATAAAGTTGAGTGATGAGGAAATGGAGAAAAGAATGAGCAAATTGTTTAAAAGGATGAATCATAAGTCTTACGTGTGAATCATGGATGGTGTCGTTTTCCATGGGGATTGTTTATCAACCATGTAGCAACTCATTCTTACGTAAAAAATCATGTGAATGTGACGTATATTTGAAATCGTTGCGATAAGATTAGATTATCTTGGCACTTAAAATGCTAGAAAGAGAGCAAATCAGCAGCAACAGGCAGTGATAGGAGATAAGATGAACAGAGACAAAGCTGTACTTGAAAAGCATTTGAGTTTAGCCCAGTTGGTGCTAAGAGCGTAATGTTGCCAGGTGCTTCTTTTCTTAAGTGTTTTATTCACACTTTAGCTAGAGAGAATCCATATTTACTTTTACTTTAACACCTCAGCTGTCACACGGTATTTCCAAAAGAAAGCCCAAATAATCTTGGACTCATTCACAACATTGCACTCTCTCCCTCTCAGCTCCAGTTCACCCTCTTCAGTTGTTCATGTGACAGATTTAAACTTCATCATACAGCCTTATACAAAAATGTCATAACGCTCTGTAGCATTTACCCTCCCTCAGGCAGGCTTT
>JAPXVT010000015.1:19160049-19177728 GCA_029823135.1 Acanthurus reversus | reverse complement strand
GTGCAAATACAAACAAGAGAACCAATCAAAACCATCGCTATAAAATCTAAAGGCAACTTGCACAACTTATGGAGTCTGCTTAAACTTAGGAACAACTGTTTGTAAGCCATCCTACCGTTAATGGTATTGCAATAAAATTTGTCCTTTTACCAAGAGAAGGAATTTCTGCATGGGAAAAAAAGGGAAAGCAACGGACTAAATCTTTGATCCTACATCTAAGTATACATATACATATAACCACTTGGATGTCTGTTTAGACAGACATCACAGAAGACGCACATGTAACCCTGACATGTCCTCCAGCATGAATGGTCAATATTAAGTGGTATCTTTGGAATCCACTGTATTAGCAGTACTACAGTGAGTCCTTTGTTCAGTTTGTGGGCCTATCTTTCAGATCAGTCATGGAGGAATGAGCAGTGAACAGCTTTTGATCCATTTCAGAACTCAGGAAATAAATCTCCTCTAGGTCTTCAGTGATTTGTACACTAACTGCTTGATTGGGTTTGGTTCAGTAAATCCCACACTTACAGATGGTTTGTCTAATCACCTGGCCAATACTTTTTTGGAAGTGTCTGCCCTTTTTGTCTTCAGTTATGCAGTAATTTGGTCATTAATGTAAGTCTTGGGCAACCAAAACTCAACCTTTGGGTGTTGGGGACAATGAGCTTAACTTTTATGTCATCATCATGCTCAAAATCTCAGCTTTTTCCACAAAGTATCTTTTTAAGACAACAAATTTTCTTGAATTCTTACAGAAACTACCGACAGGCTCCTAGAGGATAAACTCAGGATTTTTATCAGCTCAAGGCTCCTCCTTCAACACCACCATCTGAACAAACATAACATTTTCAGCTTCATGTTTCTATAGGATCTTATTTTCAGCCTTCTGGGATCCTCTGTCTTCTCCAGGTTTTTGACTGGGCCTACCAATCTGAAAGATCCAGAGGCCAAATTCCGCTTTCCAAAAATATTTGTCAGCGCAGAGGATGGCTACGAGGAGCTGCATCTGATTGTTTATAAGGTAGAGTAGAGTTTACACGATCTGTTGTTCTGTTACAGTCAACATGCTTTATTCAGTCATTCATTCATAGCATGCAGTTTTTAATGTATTAAAATGGAGGTGAAATTGTTATTCACTTTCATAATCTGTGACTGGAGGATTTGTTTATGAACAGTAGGATGAAATATTCCCCTGCTCCATCAAACGATATGGATTTTCTGGATTAGACAGCAGAGTTTTAAAATAATGAAGTACATCCCATGATGCTTATCATCACTTTAATGTCATTCATAACCTTTTTGACCTTGATTCTCCATTTAACCTGCACTCATCTGCTCTTTTCCAGGCGATGAGCGCCGCAGCTTGTTTTATGATCAGTGGTAAGTGTTCACCCTGTCGCCCACCCACTCAAATGATGCAGTTAAATGTCTTTCCTTATTTCTGGTTCATTTATTTTGGTATCATCTAGTATTTTGGCCTTTGTGCTGCTCATATAAATTTAAAATATCACTTTTTCTTCATTCTACATCCCATAAACGCAAACTGTCCTCTCTCCTCTGTGTCTTTTTAGCCTCTGTGGAGCTGACGCGGGACTTCTGTGAGCAGTTGGACTGCTTGGTGGGCCCTCAGCTCACTCTCCTGGCATCTGACATATGTGAACAGTTCACTATTAACCGCAGGATATCTGGGTCAGTTGAGAATCCAACGCTCTGCTGATTAACAATATGTCCTGTTGATGCAGACTGTCAAATTATGGCTGCTACTAAGGTTACATTTAATATCAAATATTTTCTCAAATATTCAAATTCTAATATTCAAATATTTTTTGATTTTAAAAATAGAAATTACAGATTTCTCTGAGTTCGAAGCTTGTTGGAAACGTTTTGATAATTTAAGCGCACAACTCTACAAAATACATAAAAGAGATCAAATCGTTTGACATTTTACAATGTTACGTACGTTTATATTACCTAGATACTTTATATCGGTTATCAATGTAATTTATCAGGTAATCTTTTGAAAAATAACGTTTTTCTATTGAATTTAATCATTCCAGACATTTAAAAATGTAAACACTAGTTTAAAAAAAATGCAACAATGAACTGCTTTAAGTCTGTCAGATGTAAAAATTTGCCAGTTGCTAAACTGGATAAATTCTTAGTGTTCTAGAAATACATTTGATGACATTATGTTAGATGTTTGTATTTGTGATGGGCTTTTATATCACTTCTGTTTATATAAACTAAATGGTAAATCCATCAAATAATGAAATGTTCCATATTTAAGTGTTAGTTCTTCCTTCTGCAGACTAACTGTATCAATCATCATATCCTGGCAAAAACTATTTCCAGATAATACGATAATTGAGAATAAGAGAGAACGTAGCACGAGGGCAGGAGATGATATCAAAGTCCCATGATGTACAGCTGCCATCTTTGTTATTAACTCTGCCTGGTTGGCAGCAATAGATAAGACACTCTCTCAACTGTGGATATTGTTAAGGCACTACTGTAGGGAAACTCAAGCAGAGTAGCCTTAAAGACGGGCATCCTGGCCCGCTCTCCTTTAACGTTAGCAGTTAGTTTCAGACATGCCTTCATCCGTAATCCAAGACTGGGCTCCCTGGCCCGTGCAGTTTGATGGGCTCCTTTTTTTAATCACCCTAGTGAAGCACCTACTGAATAAATGATATCGTCCCAAATTCCTCGGCTGGCATTCAGCTCCGTGTCCTGATTTGTCCTGGTGGAAGTGTGAATAATTAGATGCAGCACAGATACATACATGTGCTCCTACAGAGATGCAGTCAGTTACAGTTACATTACTGTTGGTTGGCAAGTGAGCAGTGATAATAACTGTTCCCTCAGCTCACTTTAATGTGGCGGCACAATGGAGTAGGCTTCATTAAAAAGCAGTTTGTTTTCTGTCGATGTTTTCATCCAGAGTGATTTGCCGTTAATGAATCTTGCATTGATAATGTGTGTGTACTGAACGGCTTGCCTCAGAAGTGAGCCTTCTCTTCCACTTGACATTGTTGATCTCTCACTGATGTATACAATGGTCACAGGTTGAGCTGTAGTGTTGAAATGCAGTAGTAAGATGTGTCTTTGCTTCAGATCTGGTTAAAAAAAAAAAAAAAAGATGCAAGCTGCACCTGACAAAACCTTAAAATGAAGTTTCATCCTTTAAAGAGACTGACAGTAAAGATTTGTCCTTGTTTTTCACAGGCAATGAGTATAACAACTTTTAAGCATTGTGTGGCCCAAAAAGTGACTGAGGATGTTTTGCTTTATCAACTTGGTGTTCCATCAGGCCGGAGAAGGAGCCCCAGTTTAAGTTTATTTACTTCAACCACATGAACCTGGCGGAGAAGAGCACCATCCACATGAGGAAGACTGCCAGTGTTTGCCTCACATCTGTGCACCCTGACCTCATGAAGATCCTCGGAGACATCAACTGTGACTTCGCCAGGTACAGCAGAGAACGTTGGCTTCGAAAAGCTATGGAAAGTTTTGATAGAGACTGTCCACAAATCAGTTTGATGGCATCTCTGGCCATCAGAGTAGAAACAAAGACACAGTAGATATAGTGGATTTTAGAAAAAGGAACTTTAGCTTTCATATTAGTGTCAGTAGAGAGACAACAGTACAGCAGTATGGGGTCATTAAATGTGTCTTCAGTTTTAAACAGCAGCTGTTTTCAGACTTCACAAACCATCAAATAATGTGATGCCTGTGTAAACTTTTAAACTCACATTTCTGAAGCAGTCATGAGACTAAAGTCATGTGAAAGTTCCAGTCTGGGACATTCACTGGCAACAACATTCAGAGCATTTATGCTAGTATCAATATCAGATCCTCTTTTTGCACAGGTGTTGTACAGATGTTACCTTGTGAGCACACTCAAAATATACACATTTGTGCACATAGATTTTAAAATTTGGATGATTTCTTACAGATCTGTGGTGTGTAATTATGTGACTTAAATGACATTTTTTGGTCTGTCTCTTGTCACTGTCATGTGATGACGCTTAGTTCTTTCCTGTTTGTCTCCCAGAGTGGATGAAGATGAGGAAATCATCGTAAAAGCTATGACAGACTACTGGGTAGTCGGCAAAAAGTCAGACCAGAGAGAACTGTATGTGATCCTGAATCAGAAGAACGCCAATCTGATCGAAGTAAACGGTACGTCTCCACCACCGGCAGAGACGAAATGTGGTATCAGTACCATGACAATAGACTGACTGTGCTTTGATATTTAATGTCTTCTTCACCCCTAAAGCCTTTTTGTCTTTTTTTCTGTTACAGAGGAGGTTAAGAGACTTTGCGCGACGCAGTTCAACAATATTTTCTTCCTGGACTGATGCAGCAGACACACTGACTGTTTCACCTCACTAAAAACTGTCAGTTTTACAGGTTATCGTGACAGCATCAACGTAATGCAATAATTGCATTGTAACATAAGAAAAATAAAAAGCTCTCTCACCAAGTTTTTTTTTTTTTTAATTTAATCTATAAAAATTGTAATTTTCTCTTGTAATTAAGTGTAAATCCAGATTTTTACTGTAAATGTACTTTATTTTCTTCCTTCCTTTGTACATACTTGTAGGATTTTGTTAACTGCTCATTTTGATTTCTTTCAAATCCCAGTTTGTTTATGCATTGTTTTAATGAACACATCATGACAATGTCTCTAGTTAATGTAAAACAACTGACTTGCACAGAACAGTTCACTCCAAGTTCCTATGATGATCGGTGATGGTTTTAAAATAAGATGTCATTATGTCGAAAGTGTTGTGGTTTGTACACAACTGCCCTAACTTTAAATAAATTAAGAGGTCATTTTACTTACAGTAAGAAACTTTTTTTTGTTGTTTCAGTATACGGTGAAGATGCACATCAGGTAAAATCTCTGGATTACATTCTAAATAGCATATTGACTTATTTGAAGTCCATGGCACTCATTCTCAGATAACAGTCATAAAATGGGTCACTGATTAGGACACTGAAGTTTTAGAAGTGGTCCTGAAAGAAGTAGGGGATAGAGATCTACTGCTAATTTTGTGATAGCCTAGAATTACAACATCATTTAAGTATGCACTTTTATAGTATATAATCTCTATTTAATTAAGTAACAGCACAAAGAAGAATGAACATTTGGCCAAAGAGTTTTAATTTGTTTTTTTGCCAGAAATATTTCTGAGAAATTGACAATAATTGGCCATTTTTCTAATAAAGCAGAATATAAGAGAAAAAATAAATATACAGTAAGACAAATAAGAGAAAAAAACGTGATACAAGGAATCAAAAACATTACAAAACAAATCACAAAGACTCTAAACCTTCAACTGTTCAATGTGCACTTTGCACTCCAGACCTATAGCTGTCGTTAAATCCCACAGCTGTTGTTGTTATTACAGGAAGCAGAAGAAGAAGGGAACCAATCAGCGCCTACCGTTCTTCTCTGATTTTCAGCCAATCAGCGTCACTTTCCACAATTTCAAAAAGTCACCCGCCATGATTTTTAGGTTGGTTTAGTGCCGTAGGTTTTCTTACTGGACGAACAGAAAAAGACGTTTCAAAGTGATTTTTTTTTCTTTTGGAGGAGAACAAGGTAAGATGGGTGTATAGTTATATATTATATAAATAACAATCTATGCAGACAGCTTAATCTTTCGTTAATAACAACTGTTATGTTGGTTTGTGGCTTCTAATTATTGCAGCCAGTGCGGGACGTTAATTAACGTTAGTGTTTTGCTAATGTTAGCTCCGTTTGCTAGATTTTGGACCGCTCCACTAAAGCTAACGCTAGCGTGCGTTTAGGTAAGTTATTTTGTAATCATGCAAACAACGTTGCAAGATCTGGAAGGCACAGTCTGGCTCAGTTTCGCCACAATAATGTTCGTTCAAACAGAACGCTAAAGTTACGGAGAGACTTTGTTGATGTGGCGTTATCGTTTAGCGTTAGTTTTTGGCTTTGATTCACTAGAGTCGACCTAACTTTGAAAAGTTTTAAAAGTTAACTCATTTAGGTTGGAGTCAAACCTCACCGGAAATGTAAAAACCTGTAATAAGCTTTAATCGACGAGGGAAACAAAGTGTTAGTGTAAATAGTTGAGATATTTGACTCATTCATTTAACCTGCGCTATGACAAAAAACCACGTTAACGTCAGTCTGTTAAAGCCTTTTACTTTGTTTAATTTTTATGTGAATGTATGTTTATGTTGTTTTTTTATGTTTACCGTTGTTAACTCCTCCCCTCTCCTTACTCCTCTCCACAGTTACTAAATAACAGATCCAGCTGTTATACCTGTCAGTCCAAAACAAATTACATTGTTTGCTTTCACTACTTTTTGATTTCCTTGTGTTTTGTCCCAGTTGGCACGACGACTAGCTCATACAATGTGATGCAGCTTAATGACTCTAATAGCTGTAACATGCAGAGTACTTGTGCCTATTCACAATACATAGTCACCTGTTCCTTTTCTTATCACTGCAGGTACCTGAACATGGAGTCTCGATTTGCTCACCTGCGCCAGCGGGACACCAGTGTGTCCATGCTGAGGGTAAAAATGTCCCGCAGGAGATCTCAGACCCAGAAGGAAAACCGTGAACGGGCTGTGAACACACGCAGGCAGTTGGACAAAGTCCCCGAACTGGAAATCTCTTCACTGGATGCCTCCATCGCGATGTCCAACATGTCAACCATTCAGGAGAAGAAACTGAACAATACAAAACTTGCTAAAAGTAAGGCTTCATTTCCCGTCACAGCTACAATTCAAACAAATGAGCAGCCTTTTGTTTGGAAAAAGCCATCAGTCATCATCAGATATTATGCTTTTTTGTGCCCATCATAGATATGTCTGACCCCTGTTTCTCCCCAGGTGCAGCTTTAGAGGAGAGGATGAAACAGCTTGAGCGCTGGAAAGAGCGTAAGGCTCTTGAGAAAGAGAAGGAGAAGAGAGAAAAGGAGCGTAAAGGTGTTTTCAAGACTGGCTTGTATCATCCAAAGGACACCATTACTGTTGTGTCTCTGCCCGCAGCCCCTGCTGTCGCAACCAGAGCTAAAGAGGTGTGAAAGGAAACATGAATAGAATAATGTAAACTATTTACTCCAGATGAATGACTTCAATGATCAATATTATGTAATGCTTGCTTGTCCGTCAGACAAAAGTGAACACAGCTCCATCCCAGAGTACCAGAGTCACTCGATCAATGAGACAGCCGCAGCAAATGCAGAAGGTATTTATTTCTCCAAAGAATCTGTCGCATATTAACTTTCATAACACGTATATACACTTATATGTGTTTTGTTGCATCTCATTCATACAGCCTCTTAAGCAGCAGGATCCAAATACTACAGCAAAGAAAGGTAATTTAATTAAATGTCCTTTTTATCTTAATGAAGCACATGTCTTCTGCAGCCTGTTGTATTTAAGGTCTGACCTTTTCCTCCTCCTGTAGCTCAACCTGCTGTGGAAAGATCGACCAGGAGCCGAGCTGCTCCTGTCAAGCCTGCACCAGCGAAGACCAAGACCAAAGTTTGTGCAGGTGACAGATAAAAAAATACAAATCCTTGCACATAATTTGACCCTTGATAAGCTTTGGTGCTGCTTTCACGCTATTGTGTTTCCTTATTTGCATCTCAATCTGTGTCTCTGTGTCATGCCACACCACTGTAGAGGAGCCTGTCGTACGAGCTTTGTCGACCAGATCAGCCAACAGGCCTCCTGTTACAGCAGCTCCCGTGGTGAAAGACAAACCTAAGGACAAATCTGCAGGTACGCACTGAGCCAACGCTGTGGCTGGTTGAAGTTGAAGCAGTTTATTTTCTGGTATTAAAGCTGTAAAAGCACCGGAAATGTGACCATCAAAGCAAACAGAGATGCTGCTGTTTGAGTAAAATCACTTGTGATATTCTCTGATGTCTCCTCACCTGCAGATGTTAGAACCACAAGGAGCAGAGCATTTGTCAACCCTGTGGCCCCCCCTTCTGACAGAGCAAGGAACTGTAAAGGTATATACATGGAGACATATACAAACATCAGCTTTATTTTTCCCTGGTGAACATTTGTTTTAACTTTTACAATTCCTTTGTTTGTTTGAATCTCTCCTTTTTAAATATACAGAAACAGTCGAAGACACTGTCCAGCCTGCCGCGCCCGAGGTGAACATTTGAGTTTTCCACGCAGTGTGACCTGTAAATATATCTTTTTTTGTTACATCAGAAGCTTGTTAATCATTCAGTTTGCTGTTTCTGACTGTTGTAGGAGTGTGAGCTGAAGGACCCCGAGATGCAGGAGTCAAAGGAGGTTGACATGGTGGAGGACCAAGCTCCAACTGACCCTGTGGATCCCGTTGCAGTGTCGTCCTCTTTTGCTCCCAAAGGTTTTGTCTTCCAGGCTCCCACCGGCTTGTCGTCCTTCAGGTTCGAGCCTCTGACTCCTCGCTCAGCAGACGCCTTCCTTACGCCAAGGTTTGTCTAGTTTCCCTCTTGTTTGTTCAGAGTTAAAACACTGAGAAGCTGTAACATTGGTATATTATTCCATATAAGGCCGCTATGAAAGTAAATATTAAACCACACCATACAGAGTTTTGCCTTTGGATCCTCTAAGAAAGTAAATACGATTACTCTTTGTATCTAGCTCGAGCTTCAGTCTTCCACCAGCACCTGCATTCAACATTGAGCCTCCGGTTGAGGCAAGCAAAACATCTCCCCCTACTTCCCCTTGCCGCTCTCCTCCTCGTACTTCTCCCACAGCGGTCCCTCCATCTCCTGACAACTCCATGGAATCAAAGCACGACGTACCATACTTCAGGTGGAATATGTATTTTAATTCTTTCTAGACATCTGCTGTTCCATTGCACAATTAATATTTATTTAGTTCAGAGTTGTTAAAGTCTCTCTTGTTTGTATCTAAACTATCAGATCAGAAATTTCCAACGAGACGGACAGACTGACGAACCTGTGTGTCCACTGGGAGTCTAAAGTGGAAGATGAGTCCATCCCAGAGGAGAGTGAGTTCAGATTCTTCACATATAGCTGTGTTTAAGATAGTGCCGTTTTGGAGTTGTGGTGTTTTTAACTGGGGGAAATGTTGTTGCTCCCTAACGACTGTAATTTGACGTCTTTCTTGCTTTCAGTGAGAGACCGCATGCGCACAGCTGTGGGCCAGGCCAGGCTGTTGATGAAGGAGCGCTTCAAGCAGTTCAGCGGTCTGGTGGACGACTGCGAGCTGGGCCGAGGGGAGAAGATCACCACCTGCACCGACCTGCAGGGATTCTGGGACATGGTTTATTTCCAGGCAAGTAACTCTTCACAGAGGGGGAAAAAAAAACCTCATTGCTTTAGACACAAAACACAAAGAGAGGATAATTGATATTGTGCCTTTTTGCCATCTTTCAGGTGGAAGATGTCAACAGAAAATTTGATGCTCTGAAAGAAGCAGAGAGCCGAGGCTGGGTGGAGGAGCACAAGCCCCCACCACGCCAGAAGAAAACAGTGAAGGTGAGAATTCAAAACCAACTATTTGATCACATTTGCCATCAATCTACCGACTGTCTCCATTTTCATTTGTGGTGGGTTTGTAATCTGCTTCATAAGCATTTATTATACATTAATAAGAAATCAACTTTTGCTCTTTTTGGGGGGCAGAAAGAGTCATAATGTAGGTGCAAAGACATTTTGACCGTCCTTTCCTTTTTGACAGAAACCATCGGCTGCACCTGCCAAGCCCGCCGGAACCAACGCAGCAGCCAAGTCTCGCCTGGCTGCTGTGAAAGCAGCCATGAAAGCCAAACAGCAGGCTTTGGAGGCTGAGAAAGCAGCAAAGGACGCCGGTAACGCTGAGGAGAACCACAGCCTGAACTCTCAGGAAGTACAACCCCTGTTGGAGCCACAACAGACTGACTCGGCTGTCAGTGAAAGAGGCTTCATCCAGATGGAGAGCCCAGCGAAACCATCAGGTGAGCAAAGAAGAACGTCCTGCCAAATGCCTTGCTGTTATGTGTGACAAATCAGTGTTTGCTTGTGTAATTTCCCCTGTGGTTTAGCTACAAAATTCTGTCTTATAAGTTTGCCGTCCATGTTGTCATGTCTGTAGGTTCAGTGAGGAGATCCAGTCGTCTGAGCGCTGCCGTGCTGCCTCAGGCCTCTCCCTGCTCCAACCTCCTCTCCCCTAGACGAGTCACCCGGCGATCGCTCGCACTGGCACAAACTCCTGTTCAAGCCGCCCCTTCTCCTGCCCAGTCTGTCCAAACTCCAGCCCAATTCCGTCTTACCCTCAACCCAACACCAGCACAAGCTTCAAAGTCTCAGCAAGACACTCCTCAGTCAGCCAGGAGCAGAAAGGACGCTGTAAATGTCTCTCTTTGTTGCTCACCTGTTAAGGAAGTGCGTTCAGATGACGCCAAGGTTGAGGGAAGCCCAGCACACCAGTCAGAAACAGTTTCCACACAAGACACAGAAAGCACTGCCTCTGTTCCTGAATTGAGCACACCTGCACCTATGCATTCATTCCTATCCATCTCGGTAGTCGAGGAGCAAGATGAACCAGCTGAAGCTATCGAGGTTGACCTCCAGCTGTCTCCGAGACTTTCCCTCTCTCCCTGTAAAACACCTCTGCCAGTCTCCGAAGCCCCTGAGCCCTCACCATGTCTGAGTTTCACATTGTCACCGTGTGTGACCGTCAGCCAGCCTCCCACTGTGCAGAGCCCTGGGGTGGCCCAAGAGTCTGTGTGTCACACACCAGACAGCTCAGTTGTTGAGGTAATCTCATTTTCAGAGTCTTGTTTCTGTAATGAAAAGTCTCTGTCTCAGAAGATGCCATTTAATAAAACCTGTGATCCCTTCCTGCTTCACAGTAAACAAGTTGCTCTCCTGTAATTTCAGGAAATTCCTGGGTTGGACTTTGAGCGTTACCTCCAGCCTTCACAGAGATGCAGCTTTTCTCCAGGAGAGGCAGTTGCCGTGGAGACACAGTCACCCATGGCAATGGATGTAGATATGGAGAGTCCCAGAGGTCAATCTGAAGACCTGCTTTCTCAGCAAAAAGCAGGTATGATTGATGGCCAAAGGTACCATGCATGACACACTGTGGATACACCTTTCATACCTCAGTAACACTGCATACTAAATGCATGGTAAGGATTTATATGTAGAAATTTGCTTTAAATAAGTAATACAAGTAGTAGTTCTGCTCCCTCTTTTGGCATTTTCAACTGGTGGTGCACATTTGTACAGTTTGACTTTCATAACTCATGTTGTGCTCACTTCTCACTGTCACCACAGCACTGCCAGCGGTGTCCTCACTGTTAAGTCCTCAGTCGCCACAGGTCAAAGTTTGTTTCAAAATTCTTTTAATTCACTTTTAATATCCACATTGAATTATTAAATATGCTCTTAACTATTAATTTTATTTCTTTATTGCACTCTTCTTATTGCTGAATGTTCTTCTGTATTTTTCAGGCCCAGACAGCCGAGTCGGCCCTGCTTTTCTTCACCCCAGACCTGAAGGACAGGATACGCCAGTCTGTCTGTCCAAGTGACCTCATGGTCTTCACCCCTCCCCTCTAATGTGCAGATTTTTTAAAATTTTTTATTTTACATTTTTACTTTGACAAATATATACTACTTTTGTTACTCCTTGTGAAAAAATGTGTAAGTGACTCTGACTTATTTTTAGATAAAAATGGAAAATAGTTTTGTCTTAGAAGACAGATGGAATAAACTTTAGGCTACAACAAGGAAATGGCTGGTATTCTTCAATGACATCCAAGCACAAATCAACAATGCACTCACAACTTTTAGAACCCCTGCCAATGAGGTTATATTTTTAGTTTGGTTTGTTTGTGTGCAGGATTGCTGAAAAACTTCAGTCCCGAAACTTTATACAATTTGGTGGAAGGGTGTTACATGACTGAGGGAAGAACCAATCAAATAGTGGAGCGCATAAATAAAGGGTGGATTAATGAATTATTTTTTGCAAATTAGGGCATTTGGCTTCAGTAGAATTAATACCCTACATCTTTAAAATCCAGTAAATAGGTTCAACAGTGACAAAACAGCCAATTGTAGCAATGCAACAACCACACCTAAGTCCACATTCACGAGTATCAGTAATCCTGCCGGGTAGCTGACAAGTACAGTTACTCAGACTTACACAGAGTTGTTACGCTGCATTCAGAGACATCATTTTAATTGGAGAACAGGTACAACTGTAGTGCAATTTTCTTAAACTAGTGTGTAGCTATGAAAACACATTGTTCTACTAATTATACTCTAAAAATCATCCAAATGTGATTTGTCTACATTAAACAGATTTTTATTGCATAGAAGAGTGGAAAATTGGTTTGCAGTTCCTCGCTGTATTTAGGTGTTAAGCACAAAACTGCTGGAGTCATCCTGTGTTCATCAGATTTCTCTGACGTCCACGTTAGTCCATCTTTCTCATCTTGTATCATTCAGCAGCATCTGAATTCCTCCTCTACCTGTAACAGTACAGTACAACACTGAGCACTGCAGGACACACATCTATGACACACTCATTTAAGTAAAGGAGTTGGGATGGCGGTTTCATGTCTGCAAAGTGATGAGCGCCATCTGGTGGCTGTGTTCATGCTAATATTCTCTGTAAATGTTATTAGAACATAATAAGCAAGTGATGCTGCTCAGACTTCCGTTAAGTGAACTATGGAATCTGAAAATAAACTGTTAGTTGTTTAAATCTCATGATATAGTGCATTTTAATTCATTGACCCAAACATTGGAGGCCTAATACTGTTAACTGAGCTGACAAAATAAGTGAATCTTAGCTGGGAAATGCTAGTATAAAGTGAACTACCTGGGTCTTGTTGGGCCTTGGTCACATGATGCGTTTGTGGGCCTACTGGTGGAGCTTCTCGTCCCTCATGTATCTGGATACTGACTGGTGATGCTCGAAAGCCGGGAAGAGAAAATGTTTAAAGAAGTGATGGATCGTCTGAATGTGAAGCTCTGGCTCAGGGTTTTTATCCTCTGCTCCTCGGGTGTTCAAGCCCTTTTCTCCACCTCTGTGTTCTTCTGTGTGACCTGGAGGAAATGTAACACATACTGTTCTATAAATCACAACATTTTTAGGGTTACAGCCACTAAATGTGTCTCAGTAGAAGATCTGCATTCCCATGTTTAAACCTATTTGTCAACATCTCTGCATATTCACTCTGCATGACCGCAAGTTTTTTTTTCTATATGATCAGTGCAATAAATTGAATATTTACTTTTACTTACTGAACAGAACATAACTGACTACTGACGTTTTTTTTTTCCCCTAAATGTTCATACATACATGCAATACATTATCTGAAAGAGCCAGTGAATAAAAACCAACGCAACAAACCTGCAGGCTGAACTTTCTCACTGTCCTCAGTTTTGACCTCTTGTTGACTCTCAACGTCCTCAGCTTTGGATGCTGCTGCGGTGTCACTTGATTCCTCCGTCTATGAGATGTAAATATATTTATGATTATACAGCTCACACAGTTTTTCATTAATATCAATGACAGGGACTTTAAGAGCCGTACCATTGAGACAGAAGTTATTACGCATGAGAAGGATTTTGACCCCGACGCTCTTTTTAACTAATGTTGTCAAGCATTTCCAGGAACTTTCTATAATGTTTACTGAATATGGACACAATGTAAACAAACACACTGTCTCATAGATGAAGCTATTTTAGGAAAAATGCGTGGCATTTGTGTAACCTATGTGGCTGATGTTGACAAAGAATAATGACATGTAGTCACACCAGTGTGCTCCTTAAACTGTGGTATCAATACTGGATATATGGATGTCTTCCTTTTTACTTAAAAATGAATTTATGATTTCTAGAACAGACACTCGTAACTCATGTTGGCAGTGAAATAAGTGCGAAGGTGCGGCTCAAGTCATAAATTCATAGTTCAGCGTAAAAAATGATTTTTTTTTTTTTCTTTTTATGAATGCTAGATTGCCTGTTGTAATCAACCTCCACAGACTTGGGGACTGGCCATTTTAAGAGTGATGATGCAATGCACTGGAGCTTCCATGTAGACAGTTAAAAATTGTAAAAGTCATGTGTTTTGTTTTCTTGTGCACATTTCTTGGCTCTAAGTCACAGGTATGCAGCAATAACTTCTCTCTTTGCATGGAGTGGGTGAGGTCCACAGAGGTTTTGAGAGGCTTAAGAAAGGATCTGACCGACTGGAAAGGGCTGCTTTTAGTCTCTCTGTTCTCCCCCTCAGGTAGATCCGTCCTGGCCTCGGCTTTAGGGCTGGACAGCATCTGACACTCCTCCAGGCTTTCTGAAACAAGCTGACACTTCACCCCAGCAGAGCCAACTAGTACCTCGAAAAACTCCAGGAATGTAATCTGCAGCAGAAAGTGCGGCACATCAGCAACAGTGATTGTAACAGTGAACACACTGAATGAGTCAACCGGTGTAAACACTACAGACGCACCTCCTCAACCAGACAGGAGGACAGGTTGCTGGGGTCACGGCTCTCTGCAGCTATGATCTCCAGTAATCTGGCAGTGGTCAGCTTATTGTCCAGCAGCTGGAGATCCTTCCATGGGATAAAAAAACAGAGTTGACCACTTACTTATTGTTGGTAAAAGTTTCTAGTATTTTTTTTTAAACTACAGAATAAATTTTATTCTTTAATCAGGTCATTCAAACAATGCAACTTTCTGGTTTTGTTGTAGTAAGAAGCACCAAAAACTGCATCATTTTCTTAAACTAAGTGGAAAAAATGAATACGAAGCAGTTCATATATATATAAGCTTTGTGCTGCAGTGTGTTGAACCTTGAACATCCACAGCAGGTGTCGGTAGGTCATGGTCCGGTCATCTTTGTGGGCTGCATTGACTGTGTAGAAAGCCTGATAGATTTCCCAGCATTTCTTCAAGTAGCTCACAGCGGCCACGGCACAGTCTGGCTGCCTGAACAGGAAACCTGGCTCAACACAGTCACAGTCAATGAGCACAGCTATTATTACATAATACAGAGCTAAACTATCCTATTTGTCACATTTGATGCTTTTAATTCTGTATTAAATATGTTTGTAGGTTCTTTTATCATACGTGTGTGGATGAGCCAACGTCATTATATTGTCAGAAGCACCTTTTACATTCTTAGCATTAGGGAGGATGTCGTCTGTCATCAGTTTGTAAAAGCAGGCAGTCAGAAGGTTCTTTTGTGACCTGCAAAAAGAACAAAGAAGTTTTGTTCCCCCACTTAAAATCAGTCGGCAAGGCTTACGAAGTTTATACTCAGATTGTGCCCTTGTGTTATAACATTTCTTTGGTAGTTTTTCCCGTGTACTCTTCTGGCTTTTTGACTGAAAACCTAAACTTCAACAAACGGGATCACATTTCAAGTTGGACAAATTTCTTAACCCTCTTCAGTTCTTAGGCCATCAAGTGAACAAGATTTGTGTGCAGTCATGAACTGCAAATGCTTGGAGCTGAACGCTAAAGTCATCGTGCTCTCAGTGACAGTGCTAACAAGGTGGTTTCAAACAGTTACAACATGTTCCACGATCACCATCATAGTTTAGCAAATTAGCATGCTAAAATTTGCTAATTAGCACAAACCACAATGTACAGCTGAGGCTGATGGGACTATTAGTTCATAGGTATTTAGTTTAAAACCTAAGTACTGAGTAATAAATAAAAACTGGAACTAATAACAGCACTAAATGAAAAGTCAGGATCATCAACTGTCATGTAAGTCCATCCAGTCGCTGTTATACATTTTTTCACTGAAAAATAGAAGTCCCACACCATGGTAGTGCTAAAGTAAAAGTCATGAGATCACCAAAGACTTCATGATTCATCCCCTGGGGACCATGTCTGTATAAAATTTTGAGACATTCCATCCAGTGACAGTTTGGAAAGTGGTGGACCAGCAATATTTTCATCCTTGGAACCATGTTGCCAGCATGGCTGAAAGTTTTTCTGTTTGTCTTACACATATAAAGGTCATAATTAAGAGATACAAATATTTAATCTGCTGGTAAAGATCTGTTACGAGTCATCCTTACGCCATGTCCTTATGGTAGATGTGGTAGGCCACAATCACTAAACAGCTGATGAACCTACGCAGAAGCACGGGAGTGAAAGGAGAGTGTGTCTCTGCTGCCGAGGCATCCCCTGAGACACACGGAGAGCAAAAACATTACGCATTTACATTAACATTTATATCAAATATAAAGCTTTCTATGTCCTGTCTTGTTTATGTGAGGTGTGTTAAATGTGTAAAAAAAGATTGTAAGTGCTTCTCATCCTTCTAACCTCTGATAAAACGGTCGATCTGAGTCAGAGCGATGCCGTGACGGTGGATGTAACAGTCTTTGAGCAGGCGCCAGAGCTGCAGGCTGGTCATCGGGGAATTGTTATTTGGGGTGTGGGCACGACCAAGTCGGCCGTAGAAACTGTAGATCGACCTCAGCTCTGCGCTCTGCATCAGCACCGCGAACTCCACCTGTTACACATGAAGCACAGCATCAGAGAACCGGGGATGAAAATAAGGACATGGGTGAAGTGAAGCAGATCCTGACCTGTTTACGCTCAGCGTCACGCTCTCTCTCAGGGATTAAATCCAGCAGAAATTCAATGTTCAGAGCCATGTCTGGTCCTAAAACAAATGAATCACTACCTGACAGGGGAAATGAACCTGTAATAAGATTAAAAAAAAAAAGGAAGTCTTTGCGTCCAATTGTGTGTAACAATCATAAATACGTCTTTGGTGGCTTTCTAAGCGTTTGAAAGTACTGTTGTTGTTTACCACACGGAGGAATGAGAGCTCTGCTTCTGTCCATGCTGTGTGCCATCAGCTGATCGTCCACAAGCTCGCCTTCAAAGACACGCCCATCCTCAAAAGTGAATTTTCCCTGTGAACCATTCATGACAGTCACTTTCAAAATAAATTACATACATGTGCGTAATTGAATGTAAGTCAAACAACTGGCAAAAAGCATGTGAAGAATTTCTCTTGATGCTACATGCATATAAACAGGAGGGAAAGGATTTATTTGTGTGAAAAAGGTAAAAATCTTCTCTCTGCATTTCACATGAGGTAGAGCACTGAGTTTGAAATGGTTTCATATCTGGATGCCAGATCACAGCTGCTCTGAAGTCAATCTGCTACGTAATAAAATGCACTTTTACAGCTGATAAAAAGTATTTGATAGTTCTAAGCAAGAGCCTCCAGTCTTTTTCACTCCGGATTTTTGTGTGTGTTTGACCCTGAGACGCAATACTGAATCACTAATTAACCTTTGCATGTCTTTTGTTGTTATTCCATTCCCCTTCATAGATCGCACCACTAGCGTAGTGAAACGTTCCGTGTCCGTGTCTCTGACCCTGAACAAAATCTCCTGTGTACTGATTGCTCTGGGAATACTGGGATCCAACCGCCCGCCTCGGGATCCAGATGTGTGTGCCTCGTCCATGCTGCAAGAGAGGAAAGCTGATCAATAGCTGGATATGTTAAAGTGAAAGGTCTGGCAGAGGGCGGAGATAATACAGCATAAACGCGAGGATGATGTGCTTTCATACCTGGACTCCATTGTGCCACATGCCAATGTACTGCTGACCCAGGCTGCGCCACCTCATCATGCCTTCTCCATGTCTCAGGTTGTTCTTCCACTCGCCAGAGTACA
>JAPXVT010000015.1:18941609-18952032 GCA_029823135.1 Acanthurus reversus | reverse complement strand
TATGTATAAGCTTGTACTTAGACTGGCATATTCTGCATAGTGCTGCACAGAAAACATGAATAAATGGATAGAATAAGTAGGAATGATTTAATGAATGGATGAATGAAAGATGGCATGGAGCTGTGTTTTTATCAGTAAATAATTTATAAGTGATTTTTAACAGTGAATCAGCATTAAAGATTCAGTCATACATCAAAAAATTTAAACTTAACAAGGACAATGTGGCGATGATTAAAACTTTCAAGACAGTAAGGTTTATTTAAGGTATTTGTTCATTTTTGTCAAAATCTGCTTGCATTCCTTAAAATTTGATTTAAATAAGTTATCCATTATAGTTGCAAATTTCTTGAAGAGTATGAATCAGTCTGCACAAAAACGGGTATAATGTCCTTTATTTTGGTGTTGTAAAATATCTATCACATTGTCATATGTCTTGGTGGGGTTGGCTACAAACTTGAAGACCATGGACCTTGTGGAAAGGCCTTAGGTGGTATTACTACAGTTATGTGATTGACTGCAACTTCCTCAAGTCATCCAGTCAAAAAAATGTACAGTTAGGATCAGTTGAGTTTGTGTCATTTTATCCAAGTGAAAGAATGGGCTTGGAAATGTATATGGCTCTGATCAGCCAAATCCTAACTACATCTGAAAAGTTCACACAGTGACTTTTTGTAATGTACAAATATATGCCTTCATAATCCCACATTAGAGCTCACCACAGGCTTTAGTCCTCCTTTCCATGTAAGAAATAAAACTTTGAAGTCAATGCGTAGCAGGTGTAATCCATCAGTATACTAGTGTGATGTCATGCGTGCATGCTGATCAAATAACGCCATCCAGCAGCCCTGTCACAAGACCGAAGAGTAAATACATAATACAGTATCAACAGAGAATTACTGTGCAGCATATAGGTTACATGCAGCTGTTTCAGTAAGCCCAAGGGAAGTGTTAACACCATTACTGAACAAAGCCTGGAGGTACATTTGAGAGGGAGTTAAAGGGGATTTCAAAAAGATTACTATTTATGATTAACTGTTTTTCTAAACTTTTTCTGATATATTTGCTGTATTTCATATTGGGCCACCAGTTGCTGGGAAATCTATATAAGCACTTATTCCTAACTTGGATGCACAGTAAATCTGTTATTTGATCACTCCCTTTTGACTAAAAGACTAAATACCAACAGTGGACCAACCTAAATCAATTGCTGCCCTTAAACAAATGATGCATTCGTCTCAGGTCTCCCAGATGAGGCAGATAGTCTCCCATATCAGCCTCGTCCATCTTGTTTTCCTGGAAAGATGCTACTTTCCAACGTGAAATTGATGCATGTAGATGTGCAGACTACATTACCCATAATTACCATTCATTCCTTATCAGATGTCAATCATTAGAGAGAGGCCTATTCCCTTAGCCATGCATATTCATTGTGTCCACAAGTCAACATACTTCCTGTGTATTGTAAGCTCAGTTTTCTGGGCATGTATCAGTGCTCAGTATGTACGGTATATATTCTAATAGTAGTAACTGTAGTAGTAGTAGTATTTGTGACCCTCTGCTTTATTATGTATGTGAGCTGGTCAGCGTGTGTCAGCAAAAGGCTCATGTGACCGCCCTCAGTGGCACTTAAGGTCAGCCTTCCTTCATTTAATCAGGCATTTGGGATTCTATCTAAGTCTTTAACGAACTTTTGGGAGATGCAGCTTTGGTATGCATGCACAAATTCAGAACAAAATCAGATTTGTGATAACATCATCTCCTACAGATTTTTCTCTGTTTTCATACCTTGTCTTATGGAGACATATCGCCCATTGGCTGCCATCAGAACCACTTGTGGATGGCTCTCCTCTAGGTCAAACAGTTCATCTTTGCCCGGTTTGGAGCACCGTCCAGACCTCAGAGTGCCTGTAGGCCCCATTGGAGACAAATACTTCCCTTCACAGTCTTTAAAGGCCAGCTTTCCACACTTGAGCTCCAGCGTGTATGCTGTGGTCCTCCCACTTTGTGTCAAGAGCTTCCCATCATTGCTGAGGAAGCGGCTGTCGCAGGTCTTAAGGCAATACTTTCCATCCAGGTACACGAGGGTGAGGAGCGCTGCCACTCCCCAGGGAATGTTCACATCCACAGCAATTTCCCCATCCTCCACAGAGAGGTGGGCGTAACGCTTGCGGGCCACAGACAACAGGTTGGCCTGCGGATGTAGTGCCAAGTGTACTGCCCACAGCTCGGCATCTGTGATCATCTGAGCAAAGCATGACAGGTAGTCCCGAGAGCCACCAAAGAAGCGGAGGTGCTGCTCAGACTGCAGGGCCCAGCGACCGTCTGATTGAGCCACGATGAGGAAGCGGCAGTCGGAATTGTGGCTATCAGCTTCACAAGTGACCTTGCCATCCTTGTCAGAGGCCAGGTAGCGTCCCAGGTGGCTGCGCAAATAGATCACCTGAGTGTCCTGAGAGTCCTGCTCTAGAGTCCATATCTGCTTCTTCTTTAGGCTGGGTGCTGATGCATTCACCTAAGAGACAAATGTGACAAAAAGCATGGAGCCTTTCTATTCTTACTCATCTCAAACAAACACTGGCAACAAACCTGGCATTTACATAAAAGAGTATATAACTGAACAGCTCTATAACCAAGAATCACACAAAATTGTTACATATCTTGGTTATTTGATGGCATGTTTGTACCTTGAAGCCAAAGGTCTCGGCGGTGAGGTACCGACCCTCATGGTTGATTAGACCAAACTGCAACTTCAAGGGACGGTTCCCATTAGCAGGCATCTTCACCTGTGGATGCAGGAATGTGAAAGACAAAGGACAAGGGGTGAGACAAGTTAAGGATGGGGAAGGAGAAAGTGAGGAGCAAACAGATCTAATATTGGATGCATAAATGACGAGTTTGCATTAAAGAGAGGAAAATAAGGGTTTTTTTTTTAAGAGGTGAGGAGTAAGGAAATGAAGTCATGGAGAATAATGAATTGAGAAAGTCCTCAAGACAGGAAATCAATTCATTAAGGTACAGTATATAAAGCACTCCCAAGACCACAAATTCCTTCCCCCGCCCATGGCTTCATTATACATTTTTCCAGCCACAGCCTCCTAATTTACTTACTGCGGTTTTGTGGCTTCCCCTCTGCAGTTTCTGCGGCTCTAATTCCAGCTTCCAGATTTAAGAGGCTTCTTTCACCAAGCGTCCTCCTGTAATTCTTCCTCTCTCCTCTCCCTCTCTTGCTGGCTCTCACGTTCTGTTGATCAGTTCTCCCAAAACCCCTTCACCACTACCCCTCCTCAGCCTAATCAGGTTAGCAGCAAAGACTTGAGTCAACCTTGATCTCCCCTCAGTCCAGACTCCAACGTCAGTCTCTCTTTCCCTGCAGACTAATTTTGATCTCAACTGCTTAGCTCCACTTCTGTAGTCGACCCTCTCCCTCTCTCTCTACCTCTCTCCTCTTCGTCCAGCCTCACTCCTGTTCTTGCTTGACTTGTTATTCACCTTGAAGGCTCAATCACCTGGTCCCCCTGCAAGCCCTCCCTGGGTTTTTCTGTTTTTGCCCCTCCTTTGGCTACTATCTTTGGATCACCTCCAGCGCTCTGACCCTCCTCTTCACCTTCCTTGAAGTCCAGGTTCCTCGTTTGTCAGACAAAAGTTTGATCAATGAAGAAGAACATCCTCAGCGGTCCTGCAAATTTTACGGTAGCGCATTGAAGGACTCCTTCACTCTTTCCCTGAACATAAGCTGTCCATCACAACTGAACTCAGCAACAAAGGGTGCTCGCTTCTGTAATCTTAAGCCTCTCTCGTCACTTTTTCTTCCCATCCTCTCCTTCTCTCTCTGCCTTTCTCTAACCTGCCATGTGTATAATCCTGCCTTTCTCTGCCTCTGCGCTTTATTCTGAGCTCCTGCACTTCGCCTCTTTCTGTGACACATAAAGACAGGTAAGTAGAAACAATGCAATGCACGCACACACACACACACATGCACATACGCTGCCGGGTAACAAGAGCACCCCCCATGCCTTTGGGGTAGTTGCCTGAGTGCGGCTCCACTTACTTGCCTATGCTGCGGCTTTAGTTACACACCTTCTCTGATTGCAAGCTCTCTGGGTCAGTTCTAAAGGGAAACGTGTCCAAGAGGCTGAGCGAGTCGGACTTCACATCTGAGTTTGGGAAAAAGGAGATGACGTGTTTTGTAAAGGCAACAATAATGAGCTAATCAACAGATGGGATTTTGCATGAATGTGTGTATGCAGCAAGTCTCCCTGCATATGTGTGTGTGTGTGTGTGTTCGTGTGTGTTCGTGTGAGTAATCAAACTTGCCAATCAGCCTATTATAAGTCTTCTTTGCAGAGTAAACACACGTGTCTGTTCCTGAATCCATTTAATCCTCCAACCAATCATCCCAACCTGGCTAATCTATCGACACTACCTCCCTCCACTCCCTTAAACCCCCGGCTACCACACACACACAGGCTCCCCCCTCTGCTTGTCGATGGCTATAAACATACACAGACTCACTGACCCTCAGCAACATACATGTCATCAGTGCACAGACACAAACACACACACATACACACACAAAGGTCAGAGGAGGGTTCCTGAGTTCGGCAAACACCACCCACCCAAAGATTTACTCATCTGACCCAGACTTGAACTGCTGCACTTTACGCAAAATGTGATAAACAATGTGTGTGCAAACACACACAAACACACACACACACACACACACACAAACGCAAACAGATACTGAAGGACACGAGTGCTGTAACTGATTGTGTGAACACTAACCAAAACTAACTAACATTTCTGAGATGCTGACTTGAGATCAGCCTCCGTATTTCGAGTCTGACACTGCTGTAATAAGGCTAGATTAAAGGATCTACAAACAGCATTTAAATGTGTAGTTTTATCCCCACAGTTTGTAACAATAACAAGACAGACACATACAACTGGCTTCGAAGGAAAACAAGTTTCAAAATCTTCTATCCAAGTGTCTTAAACGTGATAAAAATGATCACTTTTACTTTTGCAATATTTAAATAGGAGCCTAATAAATCCTTCAAAATCTCCTACAACCAACACAGGGATCAGACATGAATCCCAACCTGTGGCTGTGGTTGTTTTTGTTTGTCTTTAACAATTCTTCATTACGAAATACTGTATTTTAAAGGACTAGAGATGATCCTCAGCTAAGCTGATGTTGCCAAATGCGCATGTGTCATATCAGTTTTTTTTTTTAAATAATGGAAGAAGTTAATTAAAATGCTTATCAGTGTTGTAAAAATGTATATTAACTGTTGATATGATAGCTGAGTAAAAATATTCAATGATATTTTGTTATAAAACTGCCAAGTATACAATTACATAACCTTTATTGACTATTGCTGTGAAATAAAAGACAACACCCCCAAAATATTGAAACTGGCTGTTATAGTGAAGTGTACTTGTTCTTTACAACATAAATCGGACATATACTCTATTGTTTAACCTTGACAGGGTGTCCCTCCCCTGCACACTAAAGATCCAGCACAGCTGGATGTGAACCTTAAAAAACGGACACAGATTTCATAGTTTTAGGGTTGTTGTTTTTTTTTAACACCATTCAGTTTACATGCTATTAAAACTAAGAAATTCAAGGGAAATGGGGCATCAGCTGGGTAAAATAAGGTTGCTTTTTCACACCTACTTTAAGAAATACATCAGTACAAAAACATTTGACCAGCTCTCAAGTCTACCTGCTGTTCATAAACACACTCAATGATGTGGACAAGTCACTTCACTGTTAGCGCTCTTGCTTCTCTATTTGGATCTGTGTACTATTGGCGAGAGGAGCTGCAGCGTGCACATGTGTGCTTATGTGCAATTTCATCCGAGAACTCGACGCTCCTTATTTTTAAAATAACATAAATGAATTGGAAATCAGATCCTTGCATTTGCATACACGAAATCCTCATTAGAGAAACATCTGCATTCTCTTCTCTCTCTCTCACACTCTTCACAAATACACAAACATGCATGCACACTTACACGAACACATGACAGACACACTGCAGAGAGTAGGAGAAAAAAAGAGATGGGAGCAGGAGACAGACATTGTGCTCACAAATCAAAAAAATCATATACTGTTATTGTTATCAGTACTATTATTTTCATTACTATCACTATTATCACTATTACTGTACTTCCTCCTCATATGTATCCTATCCCACGCATCATTAGCTCGCTCTCTGTGGCCCCCAGGGGCTGCGTCATCGTCTGCTGATGTGCCGACACTCCTGCTGCTGTCTGCGCGGTGACGCCTGTCCGTAGCCAACCAGATGTTTTCTCTTTTTTTTTTCCCACCCCTTATTCCGGGACGGCGGCTGTGCCAGGTTCACCGTGGCAACCGTGGGATGGTGCTTTAGAAGCCATTACAGCGGTTCTCTGATGACACTCAAATAGCTATCATTACACCTCCTCCAAGGAGACACAGAGGGAGGAGGAGAAGGGAGGGAGGTGAAAAGGGGAGGGAGAGATGAGGCAGGGAAGGAAGGAAGGATGGATGAAATGGAGAAGGAAAGGGTGAAGGCTAGGAGGAGAGGGAAAGAGGAGCAAATGAAGAACAAGGAGAAGGAGGTGAAAGAGAGGAGGAAATGTGAAAGGTGAACAGTGGGAGACGGGTTAAGGGTATAGGGAGACGGAGGGAGAATCGGAAAATTACACAGGCAGACAAGGATGGGAAACCAAGTTAAAGATATAGAAGGTGCATTGAATGGAGGGATGAGAGGGAAGAGAGTGACTGAGCGAGAGAATGGGGAATTTAAAATGACCATTTCTGAGTTAACAGCCTCCAGCCTTTTTCTACCCTATTAAGTTCTATTCTGCCATTACTTGGGACTGCGGGGTGCTGCCTCGTACCCCACAGTGTCCCCCTACTCTTACAGACACCCCCTCCTACACACACCCACACACACAGAATACATGCACTCTCCCTTCCACACTCTTCCTCAATTTCCTCCTCCAGTCATCCTCTTTCTCCTATTTTTTCCTGCGAGTCTTTCTCCCCTCCTCCTCTTTCTCGTCTTCAGTTCAATTCCAGAGGTTGTGAACTGAATAAAAGAGAGATCAACTGGATCAATCTTTTGAGTCCAGCGGTTGTCCTTGCTGTTGCTTTGGCAAAAGCACGCCAAAACAAACCGTAAGAGGTTTTTGCTGCTGTTTTGCTTTGTTCACTTCTTTGTCTGTTTCCTTCCTCTTGTCCCTGACAGATCACGAGTTTTTTCTCAGTGAAAAGCAACATGTGTCAGGACACACATTTGTGCAGGAGGAGTATCTATCACACAACAACCTTTTTAACTCAATAAAGCCTTGACTGGGGAATGCTTGAAAACAACAACAACCATGTTAGAAATCTGAATAAAAAGGGAAATAAAAGGGAAAATGTGTGTTCTGAGTAAGCCTGATTACTTTGTCATATTTGAGATGAAGAGTTAACCCTGCATTAGGGTTAACCTTACACAAGAAATGAAAATGGTCAAAATCTGTTTGCATATAATATGCTTGAGAACACTTGATACACCTCAAATGGCTCTTTACCCCAAATTCCAGCAATTTAAGAATACACTACTTTTGCAACTTTTGTGAAGACAATTTTGTTGCGAGGACATCAGTTTTTCTTGGCCGATATTTTCTCACAAGTACATAGTGAGAATAGGTGAGAACAGGTAAAAGTAAGTCTGAGGATGCTGTCAGAGCCTCAGCAAACAACTGCAACTGCCATCTGACTGAAATGCCAGTCAACTACATCCTTCAATCTGAATGAACCAAACACACACTTTATATTTTTTAAGTACAGCAATTGTAGATTTCACTCTTGCAATGCCACTCTTTTCCTCACAAGATCTTTCCAATGTTTTTTTCTTCTTCTTACCCACTTCATTTTTGTCGCTTCTCTTCACTCCACTTCTCTCTGCTTCACAAACTGTTTTAAGAGGAGCAGGATAAATGAAAGTTACTCAGGTCTCTGCTGTCAGAAGAAGCCATAACCCTTCACATCCGCCCTTGCTACTAAAACAAATAAAGCTACAGCACCCATGACACATTGAAGGAGATATAAGACATTTTTAAAGAGAGACTTAACCCCTAAAACAACAAAAACGATTCTGTCATGGCCGTGAAAAGCTGCAACGGATTTCTAAAGATACCAGGCTGCATTATTATGCCACCAATGAAAACACAATAAATATTTAGCCTATAATAATGTCTTCCATTTAAAAATCAATACAATAATTCACTTGAGCTGCTGATAAAAACACTTTATTAATATCTGTTTTCTATTTTCTTATGCACACTCGCGATTGTAATTCCCCAAACCACCACTGAGAGGCGGTGTCAGCCTTCTGCTGTGGCTCCTTTATGCGAACCTTGCACAGGCCCATATATTTTTGGAGGTTAAAGAGAGAGGGAGAGCGAGAGAAAGAGGGAGAAGATTGATGCTTGGTTTGTCAATGTTGGTGCCTGTATGACTGCATATGAGGGAAGGACTTTAGTGCTATTTAAAATGGCTGCTTTTAATGTCTCTTTTGGGGGGGGACTTCAGAAGACCGAAAGGCATCGACAACACGTGAAGCGTTATCAACTGTAAAACATCAGTGCAATTAAAATGAGAGCGGTGGTGGTGGGGGGGTATTTCTCCCGTTTCAATTATTTCCAGTCACCGTACCTGAGCCTGTTTCTCTGCCATGTAAGTCAGGCTGTACATGGCATAACATGAGCAGCCAGGTTTGACCCCCAGTTTTAGAGCCTGGATGTGTGAATGTGGGTTATACCTCACTGCTAAGCATGCATTTCTCATGTGCTTTTAATCTCATTGGTTTTCTTGCATGCTGATTTGATTACGATCAGGGAAACGCGCACGCTTAAAAAGCTGCAGCGCTGCTCTGCTCGGTCCCCATGTGCTCCAGTACAGTACACAGTATATTACCATCGCTTTTCTTTAAATGTGTCTGAAACGAGGCTTTGAAACAGTTCAGATTAACTGATGTATCGCGTTTCTAAAAACAAACCGCCTCTGAATCATTCATTAATTCACATTTGGCTATTACAGTGCGGGTTTGTGTTTTATGGGCAGAGCAGCTCCTTCCTGTGTGGTAGGAAAGAGTTAATAACAACGGGCTAAACGTGATGAGTGAGGGGACTCTGTGAAAAACAGCGAGCCAATCCGCGTCAAGATTAACACCTTGCGCGGCCATGATTGGCCGAGAGCCCGGTCGTTGTTGTTTGGAACTCAGGGCCCACGTGGGGGCAAAGACTCTTATTCGAGCTCTCATTGGTTGAGACTCCCCACTCATGAGCCGCCCATAGCTTTTCCCATTGTGTTATTGGCCAAGCTACCGCAATAAACTCCTCCCCCTCCCTCACCCTCTCCCCTCCGACCCTACCCGCCTTGTTTTTCCGTCCGAGAGGAGAGGAAATATCCCTCTCGCGAGCTCCATGGGCTCGCGCGGGCAGACGTCGTCGTAGCTTCACATCTATCAGGAGGCGCGCGAACTCAGATCTGACATTTCGCACCGATCCTCTTAAACGGCCCGAAAATGCGAAAAAACACGATTACTAGATATGAAATTTAACTCAGCGTCGACGTGTCTTGGTGAGGGGCTTCTCGTTATTTCGTTTTATCGCCAGTTTCACCGAGACGTTTGCCCTGTCTGTCTCTCGGTTCCTTCATTTTCTCTTCATAAAGCTACCAGCCGCTTCGCTCTCGCGCCACACCGGACACACACACACACACACACACACACACACACACACACGTTTTCTTGTTATATGTGCAGTTTTGCAATGACAGGACCATTAACCTTTAATAAATTAATTATATTATTAACAGGCAAGGGGGCTTAATCAAATTTGGTATGAGAGTAGCCTGTGGTCTCTATGTATGTATGTATGTATCTATCTATCTATCTGTCTGTCTGTCTGTGTCCAATAATTATAGGTAAAGTCTAACTTGAAGCTGCTGCTGCAGTGGGTAACTTTGGGGTAAATATCAATAACTTTTCCTGTTCCGTTTTGAAAAAATGTCATAATACCCATAGACAGCTGTTGGTAAGTGAAGTGGCCTGGGAGTATTGTGAGATCTCTGTGTTTTTTGACTCCTCTGTATTCAGGATTGGTTAAAAAAAAAAAAAAAAACATTCACTCTCATTCTATTTGCCCAATCAGTGACACTCTCTGTACTCTTTGTCCTATTTCACTCGTCTGCGTTGCGCCTCTTGTCAGTATGAGCTGACTGGCTGTTCATGTCTTACACTTTGACTCACCTTTGTCAGTCAGTCAGCTCAAGCTCGAGCTGAAAACCAGTTTACTCGGCTGCAACTTTCCTTGCAACCATTTTGTTTCCGTTCAGACAGAGCGACAAAAAAAACAAAACAAAACGTGAGCTGGTGCGAAC
>JAPXVT010000015.1:18879879-18890455 GCA_029823135.1 Acanthurus reversus | reverse complement strand
AAAGTTAAGGTTTCTTCTTCAAGGGCAAATAATTCAGCACTGATAGACAGAAAGCAACATAACATACATCACAACAATACGAAGGACATGAAAAATCAAAACATCTAACAGGTTAAAAAATTTCCAACCTGAATCGCTTTTAGTGTTGTGCCATTGTTAGAGGTAAATAATTGTTGAACAAAGATTCACCAGTAAATGTATTGAAGCGTTTAACAAGTTCAATAGAGTGAAGAGAGAGAGAGAGAGAGAGAGAGAGAGAGAGAGAGAGAGTGAGAGTGTGACGTGATGCAAACTATGCAGAACTTTGAGCTTCATTTGAGCATCATTGTGGAACACGACAAGGACCTAGGTTTGTATTCAAGCAAATTATTTATAGCCACACAGTCAAAACCTGTCTTTTAATAATCTGAGGATGAGTTCTAAGACAAGTCCAGGCAAGTTTATTTGTATAACACCTTTCTGAAGTCAACAACCACTCCTCTGTCACACCTGATGAGAATGTCATTATTGTCTGGAATATACTGTAACTACAGTGACTGTATTGTAATTGGAAAACAAAACAAAAAAAAACAAAAACAAAGAAGGAATATATGATACAGTAATGTTGGTTTAGTAAATTTTGCCAAAAATGTGTCATAAGAAAGCAACAGATCAAATCACAAGCTGTGTCACTATTGACTGTGTCTTTCATATTCTCCGTATGGGGCAGGACGGAGCCCACAGGGCTCCTTTGCTACCGCTGACTTTATTCGATTGTCTTCATACTGAGACTGATGAGAATATGCACTTTTGGTGACAGGATTTCATTTGATTAGTTTTGATTCACACTGGTTCTGGGTTCTTTTCCTCCTGTCACATGTTTTCAGCAGGTCCTGACAGATCTGTCTCGATAAGTCTCTGCTGTTAGGGACCGTTTCCTGACATGTGCTCATCAGTGAGCCTTTGATGTGTGCTTTATCGAGAGTTTCCAAGAACTGATGTCGGTTCAATGACGGTGTCAAGGTCGTCAAAGCTACCCATTGGTGAAATACAGACATGGTATATATCTCAGGTGAAATTCACATTTTGAATACAGTGATGCACATTTACACACTCTAGGTTCTCCAGGTTTTTATATGCAAAAAACACTGGCTGAGACTTTATACAGATACTTTATGTTAGAGAAGCAACATGTAGAGATATTTTGTAACAAAAAAGTAATAATGAGTAATTTAGTAGGCAGACAGAAAATCAACATTAAGTTTTAAAACTAAGAAAAATATCCCCTGTGACTGTTATACTATTATGTATTAGCGTATTAATTTAATTATTGTTACTCGTCAATGTCAAAGGAAGATTTTACTGTTGTAGATAGTTAAGATGGGGCTCAATTTGAAATATTCTGTATGGGACTTAGACTTAAACTTCTTTAAATAATGCATTAATCTTCTGGTTGTTTTCTCAACAGATTGCTGGTTGAAACAAGCGTGAATTCGCAACAGCTGCTACCAGCAGTTCAAGACAAAGATATTTGTCAGTCTTGAGACCTTAAAAATGCAAAGCAGATTAATTTGCCCCTCTGGTAAGGACATGCAGAATCTCTGGGATAAACATACTTTCAGACATTACCCTTCCCCACTCTGAGTCTCTCACATACACACCACTGACATAACATACTTCGTCACATGCACTGTGATTGATTTCAGTCTCCCGACGGTAGTTTACATCACTGCGACTCCCATGCTCAATAGAGAAATCAGCATGACAGATCGTCGAGCATGAGGGAAAAAACTGCCTCTTGAATGGAGTTTTCCTCAAGCAGCTGAAAGTTAGTGGCGCTCTTTCGGGGTCGCATGCTGTGCCTGATGCATCTGTATAGTTATGCGGGTGCAAACAGTAGGCTTTAAGAGTCAAAAGGCTTATACACGCTGTATTGTTACCGTGTTAAAAACTAGTTTAGTGACATAATAATAAATGGAGAGGAACAAGGGAGAAAGTGTGTGTGTGTGTGTGTGTGTGAGAGAGATCCTACAAATTTTGGCCATGTTACATTAATCTGTTAATAAGTTATGCACCTTTTTGTTACTGGCCACTCCCACTGCCACGCCTCCTGTTTGCCAGTCGGCCCTAACATTTAATGAGCTATCGTTTGTTTAATGACCGACCTTTTACACTAAATCTTGTGCAAGTCTATGAAGTGTGGAGTAATGCACTCTTTGCTATAGGCCACTCCAATTGCCACATCCCCCTTTAGTCAATTGCCATGAACGCAGACACACACACACACACACACACAGAGTAAGATGGATACCAGTGGCGAGTTCACAAAGGCTCATGTGAACGATGGATGAGGTGAGAGTGAAGACCGCTGATCTCCCTGCTCCACTCCGAGTGACTTGACACACGTGTACACACACTCACAAACTTGTACACAAACACACAAGCGCAAACTATCTAAATACACACATGCTGCATCCCACTGCAGCTGACAGCCATTCATTCACTTCAATGACAGGCTCAGGCTATATCTAAATGAAGGGCTTTCTCTGTATTGGAATCCCCCCCCAACACATACACATACACAAACATGAACACACAAGCTCAAACTCACACACACACACACACGGTTAGGTACTCACCCTGTCCTTTATACAAAATCACATAGCACAAGTTTAAACACTTGCATATAATAAAAACACACAGGAAGCTCACTGAGCAGCTCATGATGTCCATCCTTTGGTCACAGATGTGGCATCTTGGCTCCCCTCCACCAAAAAAAAAAAAAGCTCAATAAAAACCTGCCAGACCTTGCTCTGACACCTTGACCTTTCACACACATACACACAAACAGGCACACACACACATACTCTCGCACACAAAATCAGCTTGAGGCATGTTTGCTCTTACGTCGTGAAAGCCCTCTCTCATTAACCCAGAGGGCACCCCCAGCCTCCCATTGTGCCCCTATCTCCCGCAGCATTCTGGGTAAAGTAGTTTAACAATGTCAACCAGATAAGCCCAATGCAAACCTGCTGATAAGCAGTCAAAGACTGCACTTAATGTCTGTGTGTTTTGAAGGCGTTGGTTGATTGAGGAGCCAATGAGGAGGATGTAAAAGAACAACAGTGACCGAAAGGGGTGCATATATGCGAGTGCATGTGTGTGTGTGTGCGTGTGTGTATGTGTGTTTCACACTGGAAGACTCACACTCAGTTTCATATCTTTGTAACAACATGTTAAACTGCCGAAGCAGCTAAATGCAGAATACAAAAGGAAAGCAAACACACGCACATACCGCTGGACAAAGTGTGATTTTAAACTATAGCCAAGGACCATTAGCAAAGTTATTCAAAAAAAAGGTGAGTCAACTTTTCCTGTATTGACAAGCAGGGAGAGATACGCTGGCCGAGAAGGAAAAAAGTCCAAGGAGGGGCTGAGATTAAAGATACAGCTCAGAGTAAAAATAAAGTTTACGGCCGCCGTTCAAGGCAAAGACGTGCACAAGCCTTCTTCAGGGGCTGCCACGAGGCAACCAGACTGTAATTTGAGGTCAAAGGTAAATCCTTCATCAAGACTTTAATGTTGCAATGAGCCGCGTCACAAAGGCTCCAGTTACCGTGTGATAAAAAGGTGTGAATATTTCACAGGAAGTCTCAAATAAAATGCAGTAAATTTTGTGCACTTTATCCCAGAAACTCCACACCCTGCAGGGGACAATATCAACTGTCCTTCCCAGCTCTCGCATTACGCACACACACTGACACACTTACACACACTCACACACTCAGAAGCAAGCAGAAAAGCCATGACAAGTACAGGAGTGCATGCAGACTGCGTGGATTTATACTGACGCATAAACAGGACCAGCACACTCTGTCTGCTGAGCACATGTGAGCTGCATTTTTGCACTCACACACATGCACAAAGTCAGGATTTGAAATCTTTGCAGGCTGGAAGCTGATCCCCTCGCTTTGTTCTCTTAATGGTCCTGTTCCGTTTTTATTATTCTGAGTACCTGACCCACCTGTACAGCCACAGGAGACGTTATCCCGCCCGTCGTCTCCCATGAAACACCACTAGATACAGTTTCCCTTTCTCTCCCCATTCTTCCTCTTCTATCTGCTGAAGCTACAGTTTCAAATTGCTTCCTCCTCTCGTGTTTGTCTTTTTTTTCCCCCTCCCTTCTCATTCTTCCACGCTTTCTTCTGTGGTCCATTTTCCTAAAGCAGACAAATGATCGGCATTGATGAACACAAGGCAGTATTCAGAGGACTCACACCCAGCAGGAAAGGAAGAAAAAAAGCAATCAAGATGGGTTTTTTTTTTGTAAGAATCTTTTTTAATGAAACACAAAAAAGGCAATAAAATTAAGATAAATAATTTTCTCCTTTTGTACATGAGGAAATATTTAAGTCATATTTCCAAAGAATGACTGAAATTACATAATATATTTTAGTAGGCTATCTCAAACATACAAAGCAGGTTCCAGTGGGTCTAAAAAAAACACAATGATGTCGCTTCTGTCAAAACGTGATGTTAGAACTGAATCCAGTGTTTCTTAAAGAAAATACAGCTTTAAAAAATTTCAATTTAAAGACCCATAAAAGTAATATTTTAAAATTGAGTTTCACATTAGATTCCTTTTAAAGCTTTTGCTTTGCAGTGTAACAGCAACATTGTTGTTAAAAGTCAGTCAATGTCCTAAAAAAGAAAAAGGCATTCATGTTCCTCCCCCCCTGTACATCCTATACACTGACAACAAACAGTCATCACAGGCTTGCATAAACAGTAAGACAATGGTAAACAAAGAAAAAACAAGCAAACATAAAAACACACAGAGACATTTTTGGCAAAGCAGGAATAAAAGTGACAAGAAGCATAATTTGTGATTTGATCCTTATCTTGTTTTTTTTGTCTCTCAACATTGTCCCATTGATTGGCTCTGATTGTCCTTCACAGTCACGTGATGCCATACTGGTTGCCATAGAGACCGCAAGTGCATCAGCTGGGCAGTGTGCAGACAATGTTGCTGCAACGTTTCTCAGAGGCTGTCATAGCAACGCTGGATGAACACGAGCAGACAACGAGAGGAACTCTACTTAAAACACCTCTGTGATTGCAGGGGTCCCGGATTCAGATTTGATTGAACGTTGTTTTTTTTTTTTTGTTTTTTGTTTTTTTAAATCTTTTTCATAAAATTGTTTTCTTCAAATGTGGTGAAGCGTAAATTCACAGGTGCTTTGGTATGTTTCTTTTTGATGTCAGATAAATATCTACATTTTATATAGGAATACAGGCTAAATAGATAAAGAAGAACTAGATTCTTTAAGGATCAGAGAACAGCAGAAACTCAGTTTCTTTTCCAGTATTTGTTTAAAAAAAAGAAGCTCCCAACAGGAAATGCACATTCTAAACCCAATGGAGTAAAATAAAGAGAAAAAAAAATTAACACACATTTTAAAAAAAGAGCCTTTTTATGATTTCCTTATAAAAACAATATTTCCCAAACACCCTTTCAACATATTCACCCTTCGCCTAAAGCCGGGCTTTTAACCACAAAGTCTTCACATCAGTTGTACAGTTTGACGCCAAATCCAAACTTCTAATCCTGTTCAGTGCATTGAGAGAGAAGGAAACGAACCCAATCTCTTCCCTCTGTCAGACCCTCCCGATCCCTCCCACACACACCCTAAAAAAACCTAAATAAAATAATCTTCTCTGCAAAAGAAAAACAACAGAAAACGAGAACAAATATATATGTATACTATTTACAACATGTTATACATAATGCTGTACAAAGCACACACACACAGCCATGCACACGTATGCACACACACCAACATGCACGCTCCGTTCAAATAAACAATCCAACAACCTGTACATGTGTCTTCGCACCTGAATAGGAGGATACGAGAGAGAGGTATTGACGTGTATGGCTTGACGGGAGAAGAAATCGTTTCGCGGTTCTGCACGTTTAGTACTGGAAAGATTAATATTCAGAGTGTTAGAGACATACCGACGGCACATCGTGACGCCATCTTTGCTTGATGAGCACAGGCGTACACGTGCATGACCACACATACAGTACAAACACACACGCACGCTAAAGCACTATTTACTTAGAGCTCATTAAATGCCAAACAGGGTCGTTGCAGCCACTCTGCAAACACACACACGCACACACACATACACGCATTTACACACAAGTTCGAAATACAGTGTTTTTTGGTCCTGTAGGGGGTCTCCCAATTACGTCGTCATCATCAAACTACCAGTATAAGACCATTAAATCCCTCCAAACCAGTGTGGTTTACAGTAAGTCTCTCCTTCCCATACACTCTCTCCTGCACTCTGAGTCAGTCTTTGTTTCAGGAAGCCGAGTCTACCACCCTTCCTCCACAGCATATCCAGGCTACTGTACTCCAAAGTGCTCATGTCCTTGGTTCCTGTTCTTTTGTTGCAGTAATCTTGTCACAATGACGAGATACTCTGTTATTTCCAGCCACAGGGAAGGCGTAGACTCTCGCTGTGACAAGGAGCCTATATCCACATCCGATAAAGAGGTTAAATCTGATGTGGATCAGCCTTTTTCCCAGAACAAACCAGACTTCTCTAAGTGCCAGAACTGTCCGGCTTTGTCCAGTGGGCGAGCTCCTTCTTACAAGGGACAGATCAATACACGGAGCAAAACTCCTTGTAGTCTTGGTGTCCCTCTGTACCCTGCTCTGTTCTGAAGGACCGTCCTGGAAGCAATCAACTTCAGACTTCAGGTCAATATTTGGATTTCTCTCTAGCTGGTGGTGCTAGGACACAATGGCCATGCCATCCACGCTGATCAGCTGGCCCGTGGTTGGTTCGTAGGTTCCGGCCAGGTAGAAGAGGTCGTTCACTGTGTTGCCAGGGTTACGATCCCTCATGAGGTGATCATACTCTGCCTTGCTAACCACCTGGCAGCGATGGGAGATGGTCTGCACGTCGTTCTCATCCTCATGGCTTGACTGGTACAAGGCATTCTAGGAGAAAGACAGAAAGAATAGTGGATAAATCAACAAGGTAATACGTCTGACAGTCAAAATGTTACAACTGCAATTGCTTTCACAAGAAAAGTGGTGTATTTGCTGGCAGGTCTGTAGTTTTGGTGTTGTTTTCATTCTCTACTTCCCACACATGGCGTCTTTGTCATGTCTTTTGTTGTTGGTTTTCTCAAGATGAAGTCTGAGTTCTTGTAAGTGATGATATTTATGTTTGTTATGCTAACTACCAGCTCTGTTTCCATTTATTCTAAACAAAGCACTATTGGTGTTGCCAGAAACGCAAAATGCATGAATGCATGTGCTGCAGAGATTTTTCTAGGAGAAGGTAACATTTCCAGGAAAACGGTTTCATAAACTAAGTGGAGGTTCAACCATTCATATCAGATGGGAAAAGGGAAAAAAAGAAGCAAAGTGGTAATATATTTACATGAAAATGTCACGGACTGTTACTTTGACATTCCCGTTTTAGAAATTCAACCAGCACTCCCTGGTCTTTACCTTGCCATCACGGTGTCGCCTCCCCAGGCGAGTCTCCTCCGGGTGGTAGAACCACTTGACCCTGACCACCATGCTGGAGCTCCACGACTCCCAGAGGCTCTCGACTCTGCCCACGTAGGGCAGCTGGGGCCGGCCAGGTGACAGGAACACAGCGCAGTCCCCGACACGCACCGTCTCCTTGCCCCGCACAATGGCCTTGTAGAAAAGCTTGCGGGCTTTACCCTTCAGTCCTCTCCTCTGTCGGGGAAAGAGAATAAAAATTGCACTCTCAGTCAATTTATTCAGTGTGGTGGGTTTATTTCACCAGCAGCCTCTGTAATTCATTTCATGAATTAGAAATGAATTAGGATCTTTGTTTGTTTTGCTAAACCCAATCTACCAAATTATGCTAAGATTTAATGTCTTCCAAAGCCAAAAAATTGCTTGTAGAAAAAACTAGGCGTGAGTTTGTGTGTGTGTGTGTGTGTGTGTGTGCGTGCACAGGGGGTGGGGGGTGTTGGTGTCATTGCCTAACACCAGTCATAACACTAACTCTATTGAGTTACAGGAGTATGTTTGCAGGCACACCAGTAATTCACTCCTAATCTGATAAAGGCAATACTAATGATTCTCATGTTCACAGTTCACACCTATATTCTTTTATTGGGACATGTACACACAAAAGGGTCAGCTTCTTTTAAAGCAGACAGACAGACAGACAGATGCAGTCGTGTTGACACAGCAAACAGCGTGGCAGAATGGAGGCTGAGAGTGGCAGCAGTTGCTCAAATGTTTTTGTTTCGTTATCTCAGAATCATGACTTAATAATCAGGATAACAAATTCATAGATTAGCCACACCAAGGAAGCCTTATAGTGTTACTAATGTGTACAAAGTCTGAGGCGGAATAAGCAAAGCCAAGAGACATCATGTTTGATTACTGCATTTACTGTATGTAATCAAGGTATGACAAAGCAGAAACTGTAACCACAATCAGTAACCTACTCAAGATGTTTGGTTAAGTTGGTTACCGATACCCGAGGCGACAAAATTAAAGACTGATTATGAGAACAAGTTTTGTAGTGCAATGATGAAAAACAAAGGTGTTCTACCTGGGTGGGGTTGCCAGACCACTTCCAGAGCTGGCGTCCAGGCAAAAGAGGAGTCATGTTTGGTAGAGTCTCAGGAGAAGACATCCTCTGCCTCTTAGCTGCTGCCGGGTCCTTCGAGGCAGGTTTTGGCTGCTGGCTCACAGGACTGCTTTGGCTCGGATGGTGGCTGTTAGGAATTCCCTCTTTCCTCTTCAGCTGGGTCTTAGCTGTGCTACTGTTAGCCACCATACTTCCTTTTGGCATGAATTCCTTCCTGTCTTCTGCCCTGTCAGCCCTCAATTTTGACCCTGAAACCGCCATGCTGGCTTTGGCCACGTAGCCATGAACCGGTGCTGAGGTGGTGGCAGAGGAGTTGGAGGTGGTCGGGTCAGGGCTCAGGAGGTCGGATGTCATGTTCTGCCTCTGCTTGTGTTTGTCCTGTTGGAGCAGCGCGCGGCGCAGCAGCACAGAGGAGGACTCTTCATCGGAGGAGTAAGAGGAATCATTGTCTGAGGAGCAGAGGGAAGAGGAGGAGATGGAGCCTGAGGAGGACGAAGAGGAAGAAGATGAGGAGAAGCAGACGGACAGACGAGACAGAAAACGACCGCCGCGGTGGGACGAAACTGCTGGACTTCTTCGTCGTGCTTCAGCATCCTGACCATCATCCTCATCATCCTCATCCAGCTCAGAATAGGAGCTGGGGCAGTCACTCGGGTAGTCCAGGCTGTAATCACCACCTTGGACTCCAAGACCTGCTGACAGAAGATCGTTTCTCAGAGGTGGATTGCCCTTTAGAATAGCCTCCGAACGAGCACCAGCACTGTCTCTTTCCCCTCCTCCCTTCTTGCCATCCTTCACCAGCAGAGCAGGGTGGATGTATCGCAGCGGTGCTCCTGCAGAGGCGAGACTCTTTCCTCCTCTCCCTCCACTACCCCCTAGTCGAAGCAGGGCCTTGCTGTTCTTTGTTTTAGGAGAGGTCACTCCCTCGTGATCAAGCTTCACCAGGAACTGTTTCCTGTCTCGTTCGCTAATTGGTTTCCTGTTTCCAGTCGCCATTGCTGTGGGAACAGCTGAGGAGCAAGCAGAGGACGAGGAGTCCCGAAGCCCAATGGAAGCTACTGTGGTAACTGGTCGCACGGCAGCAGAGCTTCCAAAAGTAGAGTAGCCATTGGCGATGCTGCTAAATGAGTCACCTTCAAAAGGGGAGCCAAAGATGCCTTTGATAGGTAGTTGGGGTGTAAGAGGGTGGGAGGCGGGCCGATGAAAGAATCCCAAATCTCGCTCTCGTATCCTCCTCTGGGTTTTACGGGACGTCCCATTGAAGAGAAAGAAGTCAACTGGCGGTCTCTTCCTGGGCGCAGACCAGTTCAACAAGGAAGTGTTGCCTTTGGTTACAGTGTCGGTTACTGATGTCGGCGTGCTGGCAGTCTTAGGCACTGAGTGAATTTTCTTCGGTCTGCCAACTGAAAAAAAAAAAAAGAAGCAGTCACAATCAATATGAACTGACAGGTCTTAAAAGCGCCGCAAGATTAATTGTGGAACTTAATTCTTAGGGAGAAACTTAATATTTTTATCTCTTTGATCTTTACCCAGTCAGGTAAGTTTCAACAAATACATTAATCAGTCTCCAGCAGACTTGGGAAACCTGTCCCTCATGCAGCTTTATTGTGGTCCTCAGTTTGCGATGAGTCACTCGTATGTTGCTTAACTACACAAAGCACACTGATGACACTCCATAAAGTCATGATTGATGCAGTCATATAAAGGGTAAATAACAGGCGGCAAACAAGGAATTAAAATTTACAAGTTCTTTTCCTTTATGTACCTCAACTCGGTGCTCTCCTATGACTCTGGGGCACATGATAATTGGTTGACAGTTGGATTGTAAATGAGGCCTTGTTTAGGGGAATTTAGTATGGCCTGTAGGGTTTGTGTGCTTGTGAATATATTAGCTAGTTAGACCAGTATTTCTCAGACAGTGCACACTGAGACACAC
>JAPXVT010000015.1:18736298-18746592 GCA_029823135.1 Acanthurus reversus | reverse complement strand
ACACACACTGATGTACTCACAGTCTGATTAAACAGCTCTCAGCACATTGGATTTTTATTACATTCATGAAACGTGTTTACTTTCCGTTAAAACATTACTTAACATCACCATTATGACGCGATGGGAGCTGGCCCCGTTGTTTTTTGGCCGCGCGCTTGAACAGCGCTGAGCCGTTTCAGCTCATAGTCGAGGGACATAAGAAAAACGGCCCTCTGTGATGCTACCGTCAGCATGCTTTCAGCTCCAATTTAATGATATTATCCACAACACACACTCAAGCCATCCCAGCACACATGCACACTTCCACCACGCTCACTTTGAAGACCCTCCCCCTCATATTTCCTCCATTTAAGGGCGGCGTTAATGCAAAAACACATTAACCTCTGAGTCGGTACCATTGAGTGACCATTCGATCCTTTAGCTCCCCACTTACAATATGTTGTTTTATTTCACCTTGGCTATGAGATTTACTGATTTGCGGATTAAACAAGCGTCAAGAAAAAGCACCACGGGACGGCTTGCTCATAAAACCAGAATGTGCTAAAGAGAAACAGGCAAAGAGAGAACGAGAGGCCGAGAAAATTACGGTTTCTTTCTCTCTCTCTCTCTGATTTCATCTCTCTGTTTCTTCCTTCCACATATATATATGAGGGAGAGAGAAAAAGAGGGGAGGCGAGCGCAAAGAGTCTGGCAGGAAAGTTTATAATGCTCTAAAACCTGCCAGGCACTCGCTATTATTTATAAAGCCTGTAAATTCACTGGGTAATGCGCCAACGATCCCCTTGACACAACGCCTCACTCTCTGATAGCACAGGACAGAATGACAGACAGGTACCTGAGTGTGAAGACAGACGGACTTAAGTTCAACCTCAGCCAGCCTTGACTACTGTCACCCAGTCTGTGTCACACACACACATGCACACACTCGCATGCAGACAAACGTTTCATACACACTTCACCCCCCTCCCCTGCTTTGTCATTACTTCCATCCACTGCCATTTTGACTAAAGGCTGAAATTAGAATAAATTATGAGTTAATCAGTATTAACAATAAATGTATAACACTAAAAGGTTCACTGCCAGACAACTTGTAAGATGATGCATTCAATGTCTGACTTAAAACCTTTTAAATTATGTGTGGCTGCAGTTGTATGGGGGCCCGTTTATGCAGGTAACAAATCAATTGATAAATAAAGGATAAACAAATACATTAATGATTGAATTACTTATTACTGCATATGCACTTATCATTAAACCAAACAAGTGCATTACCTAAAGAAAATAAATTATTCACAACAAATAATTAAAAATAATACAGTTAAGTTCATCTTTTTCCATCAGATCTGGAGGTGTCGAACTGCTGTTCATTTAAATCTTTTCTCAGCTGTTATTGTTTAAAATTAGCTGCCTTGTTTTCTGTCACCCATAGGGTTGGTGCCAGTTTAGACTCCACCAGGAGGGTTAAAATGTTCTAAATATATATGTATTTTTTTACCTTCAAACAAAATAATCCAGCAAGTTATACCTATTTTTTTAATATGCTTGTCTGTTACTTAAGAGTAAGATTTGCAGACGTTGGCAGCAATCATATTTCGTTAATAATGAATGCAGATAATCTCCAAATATACATTATAAGAAGGCATGAATGGCAAACAAGAAATCTGGCTACATTTTAAAAGACCATACAAATCATAATTTGGTGTGTCACTGATGTTTGTTTACAGTGCTAAAACTATAGTGAGCTAAACAAGCAAAAATAAATAACTTGTTTGTGTTGACTATTAAATGGCACAAATGGACCTCCATATGGCTGCACAGATCTACAGAGCAGTTAGTGGCACCAAATGTCATTTGGAGCCTGTTTCAGCTGTTTAGGTAGTGATTCTGCTGATTCGTGCACATTTGTGAAACTCATTGAGACGTGGGAGTGCCACTTCCCATAGCAAAAGTAACGTTTCTGATAATCCAGACAGCACACGAGTGCAACCGCACCAGTTTTTTCTTGTGTCACGCAGCGCGCAGATTGTGTTGTCGTTGGGCTCCTTGTCTCTCACAGGCAGGTGCTGCCGACCTACGACAGCCTGGACGAGCCGTCCGTCAAACGCATGAGCACCATCTTCACCTCGGCCCTCAACGTGGTCACCATCTTCTACATCACTGTGAGTGGAAAACACACTTCCATCCTGACACATGAACACCTTGTGATATGACGGGGTTTTTTGTTTGTTTGTTTGTTTTGTTTTTTTTCCCCGATCATTTCCAAATATCTTCCATTCAAAAAGTCATTGAATGCTGTTTTTATTGTGAGAAATCAGACAAATTTTTATACCTTCAATTCATCTTTTGTTCTTTTAAACTTGTTCTCCATATTTCCGCCTCCCTCTTTTTCCCACCCATATATTTGCTTTCCTCAGGGTTCACACAAGGTCTTGAAAATTTGAAAATGCTCAGTCGTTTTCAAAATTAGTAATATACTTTCTTAAGAAATGCTTGATTTTCAACATAATCTTGTGTTTAATCTACACAGTCAAAAACGTGTAAAAACAAAAATCTTACATATCATAAATGAAAAAAATCCCTTTTGTCATATTTATTTTTGTCCCCTGGCACCAGCATTAGCAAGCGTTAAATAATCATGATCAAAACATCCAATCAAAGTAAAACTAAACGAATGCTAGTATAGCTGGAAAATAAACAAAGTGACCAAATACGTTGATTGCTGTGTATATAAAAGAAGTCCTGTAGACTCTGTTTTGCAAAGGCAACTGTAGTAACAACTTAGATGTAGATAATCTGAAGGTTTTTTGGTTTTAGGTACCTTGAAAGTGCTTGAAAAGTGCTTGAGTTTTTCTCTTAAAAAGCTGTACAAACCCTGTTCCCTCCATCTCTCTCTGAACCAGGTGGGCTTCTTTGGCTACGTCAGTTTCACCGAGAACATTGCAGGCAACGTGCTGATGAACTTCCCGTCCAACCTGGTGACAGAGATGATCCGCGTGGGCTTCATGATGTCTGTGGCCGTCGGATTCCCCATGATGATCCTGCCCTGTCGCCAGGCCATCAACACCATGCTTTTTGAGCAACAGGTGAGCTTGAATGCCACAAATAAACACACTAATGTGGAAAGCGATTTGTTTGCAGGTTTGGATATGAGTTCAAAAACTGTTGATTGTGTGAATTGTAACAGATGTGTGTAACGATGCCCCCCCTTCAGGCAGATATTGGCTGTTTTAAACCTATAGTAAATTTAAATTTCTTGTATTTTGTCTTTCCTTTTAATTAGATCAATGTAATGCGATGAACAATGTAACTTCGTGTCATATAACCTTGATACTCTCATCCTCTCTGTTGATAATTTGATCAATCAGTAAAAAGAGAAACATGTGAAGTATGTAAACAGAGTGCCCTGGAAACATTTTCTATGATACTTATCTGTAATGTTAACAGAATGTCCATTATTAAAGCGCCACCATGTAACTTTGACCACAACCTGTGGCTGTGAAAAACATAACTAGACGATGCACATTAATAAGTCGCACAAAACAGCAATTTTAGTGAAGTAGGGTCATATTTTATGGAGAAAATGTCCTCTGGTTTTCCCTCTGATGTTTTACAACTGCTATGCCTCAGCATTCAGCAACACGTAGGCTGCCTGCAGACCGAAGCTGCAGCTGCAGCAGCGGGTAGTTCTAAATAGAAGGCTGCAGACAAACAGAGCAGTCGTAGGACATCAGAGGGAAAACCAGAGGACATTTTCTCCATAAAATATGACCCGGTTTTACTAAAATTGCTGTTTTGTTGGACATATTAATGTGCATCTTTTAGTTGTTTTTTTTTTTCAAAGCCACAGGTAGCGGTCAAAGTTACGTAGTGTTACTTTAACACATTAACACATCAAAAATCCCTTTCTTCTTTTGTTTTTAAATTGCACTGTAGGTAATTATCTTCTGTTCTTTCAGGGAAGAGAAAGTCCTGCTTGTCTCCCTCTGTGAAAATCAGACAGAAATATTAAATATTAATATTTCTCATTATCACATTGTCAATAGTCACTGTTGGCAATGTGATAATGAGTAATAAGGCAACATTTTGCACAAGGGTTTGTGTAGCCACACTTGAATGAATTGGTAACACTAAGTAGCACAAGCTACCCAAGAAACAAAAAATCTTATTGACCAAGATCCAAATTAAAATCTGATTTTTTTTTTTTTTCACTCTTTCCTCTCGTCTCACTCTCTGTTTCCATCGTGCAGCAGAAGGATGGGACGTTTGCTGCCGGGGGATACATGCCTCCTCTGCGCTTCAAGGCGATCACCCTCTGCATTGTGTTTGGCACCATGCTGGGAGGTATCCTCATCCCCAACGGTACATCCTCTGTGTGTTTGTGTGTGTGTGTGTGTTTGAGTCATGCTTGGATTGAAATTGTATGTGTGTGCAAATGTGTACAGCTCGCTTACTGGAGGTCTTTAAGTTGCCTGTGTCCCTTTATGTGGGCGGGGAAGCAGGGGAGCTTTACGACGTGTGTGAATGTGACTTTACGAGTCAGTGACTGTCACACTCTAACACAGTCCTTAAATCAGGGCCCTAACTTTTATCTCCTTTTAGACGGGCAGACGGGAAGATAGGGCTATTATTCTCCTAGACTCCCTCTCTCCAACCCACACACACACACACACACACACACACACTTAAAAATCCATGTACACACCAATATTGGCTCTCTGTCGGGTTCTTTGAGTCTGTCTGTCTCTCTCACAAATGGCTGCAAAATGGTGGAGATGTAAAGGTTAGCATGAGTTTATGTTTTATTCATTCTTTTATATGGTGGCTGTTTGTTAAACTTTTGATTGGGCACACACACACACACACACACACACACACACACAGCAGGTTTGGCTGGCTCTTTGTGTATCTAATCAGACTAATAGACTAAGAAGAAGGGAGGTAAGGACCCTGGGGAGAATGGACACTAAATCTGAGGGAGACAATATGGTGTCCGTCCTCTGGATGAACCATGGCTGTCCAGGCCCGACGCCCAGCCGGCCCCTTCCACACAGACGGGGGTGGGGCCAGGGCTCGCCGATGCCAGGAGTAAAGTGCCAGGGCTGAGAGCCTGGGGCTTGGCGGGTGCCGGTTTTGAATGGCAGGGGCAGATGTAAAGCTGGTGATGAAGATCATTAATATGGGAACCGCTTTGAGTTTTTTAGCAGAGGAGACCTGGGACAGTGCGTTCAGCAAGACACAAACCTCTCAGCTCTGGCAGCGCTGGTGCAAGTTTCTCCCACTGAGCTCTGCAGCACTGGTTCCCAACAGCACCTTCACATCCATATTGTTATATTAGCTCAAGTAACCCCTGTTCAACATCACCAGTCGGTTTCCGAATGTGTTCATTTTAATTGAATTGTGTTGAGTAACCTCACAAAAAATGACTATCATTGTTTTGCGTATTAGAGCGGCAATGATTAATCAATTGATAGCAAATTATTTGACAACTATTTTGATAATCAATTTATTGTTTTAGTCATTTTTTTAAATAAAAAAGTAGAAATGATTGCTGATTGCGCCTCTTAAATTTGCCGATTTGCTGCTATTTGGTGTCATTTAAGATAATAAATGAGGAGTTTTTGTGTTTCAGACTGTTGTTTGGACAAAAGAAGGAATTTGAAGACAAAACACTGGGCTCTGAAAAACTGAGCATTTAAAAAAATGTTTTACTTCTCCAATTAATTGATTAATCATAAAAATAATTGTTAGTTGCAGCCCTATTGCGTGTTGATCATAAGTGTTAAGGTTGGTTTGATGAAGTTTCTGTTTGTACTTCTTCTGGAGTTGCTGAAGCTGGAACTTTCAAACCTTTATCCATTACAAGTGTTTAATATTTTGCTTTAAGCTGTTTATTTTAACTATTTACCATTGGTTTTATATATTCTACATATGTAGTTTTGCTCATTGTTTCAGTTGTTTATCTATCATTACCACCACATACATCCTGACAGCTGCAGAATTCCCCCACGAGGTACGAGTACTGCTGACAGGGAGTCACTGCTCTACAGGACCCCAAGCTAATTTGTTTGCTTCTCTGTCTTTAGTGGAAACCATCCTGGGTCTTACTGGAGCCACCATGGGCAGCCTCATCTGCTTCATATGCCCTGCTCTCATCTACAGAAAGATCCAGAAGAATGGCATCATCTCTCAGGTGATGGAATCAGAATCAGCACTTTCCTGATCATTTGCTCAGGTGAAAAAAAAAGTTCACTCACTGTGTCTCTCTGTCCTGTAGCTGGTGCTTTGGGTGGGTCTGGGCATCCTGCTGATCAGCACCTTTACCACCTTGTCAATTTCGGCCAGAGGCCCCGGAATCAAGGTTCAAGCTCCCCCTCCTCCAGCCCCTGGCAAGAGCAACGTGCTGCTCCCGGACCCCCTTGAACTGCACGGTAAAGATCACAACATGCAATAATGGCTGGCAGTCACTTCTCCACTTGATGGAATGTAGATTAAAGTGGTTTCCTAATGATCCGTGGAAACATTTACGAAGCCAGTGTTGTCTGCAGCATCTGAGAGTGGACAGCGGTGCTGCATGTAATTATTTCATGCAAAAGGCTCCAGCAGCACAGGAGACATGTTGATTTCTTTTTATTTTCAAAGTCACAGACTGCTGCACCCTTAAACAGCAACATAAAGAGAAAATGAGGCCGTAGCAAAGGGCCAGTGAGAGTTAAACAGAAGCACAAAGCCATATAAAAAAGGTTTCTTTCATTTCTGTGAGAAGGAAAGATGGAGACTGACAGAGTGACTGACAGACAGACAGCCAGGGTGAGAAGATAACCTCTTGATAATATCTGAGAGCAGCGCTGAGTGCTTGACATTGATGGAGCGAGAGTGATGCCCTTCAAACTCGAGTAATTTCCCTCCCCCCCTCTACCTCTGTTTCATTTCTCCTCCCATCCCCTCCCCCCAAAACAAATTGTCTACACCCCCATCCCCCCCCCCATATCTCCTGTGGCAGCTATGAAATGCCTGCAAGCTCTAGCTATATAAAGAGAAGAGTGTGATATGGGTTTGGGGAGAGGAGAGAGGTGCAGACGTAACAAATGGAGATGAGTTGGAGAGGAACCCTTCAAGTTAATGTTCCCAATTTTAGAGCGAAACAGGAGAAGCTTGTAGTTTCACTTCCTCTCCTCTGCCACGTTGTTCCTCAGCACATGTTCACCAACACCAGCAAAGTTCTTTGTCTCCATATTTATGATGTTTTCTTTCTGGTATGTAACCATTCCTTGACCTGGATCGACATATTAATTCAGTGATGGATCAAATATCATTGATGCAAAGTGAAAGCATTGATCATCATTTTTAAGACATGCCTTTATTTTGAATTCCATTGCTTGTCGGTGTTACTTTGCCAGCATAATATTCTAGCACCAGGCAAATAATTGCAAGCACCTAGGAAAAAGGTACAAAGGATATTTGTGCCCCTCTGATAATTATTAACAGGGGAAATATTTTCCACTTCAGAGAAAATACGTGTCAACAGCCAAAGCACATGTGATACATAAACACAGCTGTCACGAGATAAAGTGTTCAGGAAACACGGTCAGCCTGGCCGGGCATCTCGTTCAGCAGTATGCTAAGTTAACTAGTAGCTCTCGCGAAGGAAGTATTAGCTATTGTTTGAACAGTGTTAGCTTGAAAAAACTTGCAATTCAGGTTAAAATTCTACTGTGGTGCTCTGCTCAGAGATGCAGCAACTTTAACCAGCTATGAGTATGAAAAAAAAGTTTAATTATACATGTAATTTGTCTGCAAGCTGCAAGGCCAGTGTGTGAAAAATGCATGCCATACATTTAAGCTAATAATGTGATTATTTTGTCTATGAAACGTAAACAAATATTATTATGCAGAATTTTACACTTTGTTAAATATTCTTGTGTTGGGTTGGAGCCAATCTAAAGTAAATTTTACTGCTCTTTTTTGTAATTCACTCTTTACTGATGTTCAACACATAAAACAAAGACAAAAACAAAGGAAATGACAGTTCAAAAAGAAAAAAAAAAAGACAGGTTAAGCAGTGGTTTCACCAGTCATTGTGCTAATACTTTTACATCATCACCATTGTCCAGTTCAACAGTAAAAGGGTAACAAGGATAAAAAGTATTAACATCCCTGTTGCAGTAAACTGTGGTAATATACAGGGCAAGTGTAGTAGAACACATTGCTGCCACTTATGTAGCTGATGTCAATGACCTACAAAGGCAAACGTAACATTACTCTGTTGTCCACACTAATTTCAGTTTCTTCAGACGTTACTGCTCTTAACCATTAAAGTTATTTACATTAATTTATATGCTGTTGTTTTTTTCTTTTATGGCCAAAAGCAGGAAAGAAAGAGTGGCAGCCTCTTTGGCAACAGATGGGCGTATAAAGTTGTCTAATACCGATCACAGGCCCTTAACGTGAATCAAACTGTAATTGCATCATGACAGACATTGTGAAATCTGCAAATATTGCATCGTTGTCCAAAGAAACATAAATGTAATATTGTGATGAAACGTGTGATCTCACCGCTTCTTTCTTTCTGTATGTCTCAACTCTTCTCTGATTTGACTTGATTCTTTCCTCACACTTCTATACTGCAGATGAAACCCATGTGGTCTGACCTCCACACTTTTTTTTCCCATTGTCACTTTCAATCATAACTCATCTCCCCGTCTTCTCCTCTCCTCTGCTCATCTATTATACCACCAATTGTGCCACAGTTTGCTGCCACCTAGTGGATCTACTTATTGGAGATAGTGATCTCAATGAGCTGAGTGTATCGCCATGCACAGTTCATGTAAGATATGCCAAGGTGTTAATTTATTTTATTTTAATGTCAGCAGTTAATGTGCGTAATAAACACAGCTACAAAAAATATAGAGTACACATCGGGGTCAGTGTTAAACAGTGTTTCTCTCAGGCAAGACACAAGTAGTGGAATAAATGAGGTGTCGAATTTATGGTGTCTTAATTCAGTCGCAGTAATGCATCTCATATTTTTCAGACTGACTATTTATACTGGCTGTATGATAAAGGAAATTCAGCAAAAGTAAATAAAAAGCTCATCAGCAGCAGCACTTAGCAAGAGCTAAAATATCCTCACATACAAACTTTTTATGGACATATAAATCTTATTAAAGGACTTATTTACTCAGTCACTATTGTGCTAAAAGGGAGCACAAAGGATCTTAGAAACATGCCTGACATGCTCACAGAGCTGATTGAGCAAATAGCAGTGATAAGGTTTGTTTGTGTTTTCGCTTGCAGACAATCCTGGAAACAAGAAGCCGTTGGAAATCGAAAAACCTGACCTTCCAGCTGGGGAGGTGGATCAACCTGTAGAGAGGGCTGAGCCCCCTCAGATTAAAGGACCAGTAGAACTACCAGACAGGAAGAAGGAGGAAGAGGTGCAGTTGGACCGCCCCGATGCTGGTAAACAAACTGAACTGGTGCTCAAGTTTAACTATTAATTTAATGAACTTTTTAGAATCTGTGATGTTTTGTCTTTTTATCCAGGTGTCGCTGTGCCAGAGGGGGAGGCCCATCGCCATGAGCCGCCCATCCCTCATGACGAGGTCAAGGTGGACACAAGAAAGAACGAGGCAGAGCTGGAGGAGGACAAGAAGCAAGCTGTTCCTCCTGCAAAAGGAGAGGAAGAAGAAGAACCTAATGAAGCTGAAGAGCAAGGGCAACCTGTAGAGGTCAAGAAAAACAATGACGACCATGCTGAAGAGAAACCGAAACCTGCAGAGGCTGTTGTGGGGAAAGAAGAAGTCGATTTGGGTGGAGGTGAAGTTGTGTCCAATGAGGTGGCGGACAAGCCGATGGCAGAGGCCGGCAAAAAGCAGGACGTCGCCCCACTGAAGAAACTTGACAAGCTTGATCCCGTAAAAGATCAACCTGCAGGGAATGTAGCTGTTGTGGAAAATCAGGCTGTGGGGGCACAAGGCGGGGTCAAAGCCCCAGATGCTGCAGGGAAACGTGAGTTTTTGTCGCTGCTCTTGTTTATCTGTAGTTTAAGTTAAGAGTTTTAGGAAAATGCAACATTGACTTTGTGCTGTTTGCTGATCCTTCAGGTGCACTTCCTGAGGGAGGTGAGGCTCCAGCTGCAGACAGCAAAGATGCAGCAGACGAGAAGATGGACGGTAAGTAGAGTAAAACCTTAGAATTGATAGTGTCGTGTCGCCTTTTACGGCGCACTCATGCTAGGTAATCCAAAGTCCAGTTTGTTTGACTAGTGTGAGCGCTCCGTTCCATAATCGAGCAC
>JAPXVT010000015.1:18629501-18644186 GCA_029823135.1 Acanthurus reversus | reverse complement strand
GACCAAAAATAACGACCGCACACTTGTAAAGCTCCCACCGTTTTATCACTGGTTAAATTCAATGTTTAGATCCAAACAAATCTTCTTCAGGAATGAAAAATTCTTGAAGAAGATCTGTTTGGATTAAAATATATTACAATATTAAATGTCTTCAACACTGCTTATTAATGTGGTCTCGCTACAAACACTGAATATGAAAAAAGAAAACAACATTTTTCTTCTGATGGAAACTTAGGAGAGAGACAGGCAGATGGCAAAATAAAGTTCAAAAGGGTTTTCAAAAAAAGTCTTTACTGAAAAAAACCAGGCAGTCATACAGGAGGTCAGTCTGGACAAGGCAAACAAATCCAGACAGGGAGTAGGCAAAAATCCAAAAACCACTAATCAGAGCAGAGTCAAGAAAACACAAAGATGAACAAAGTACATTTGGCAGAGAAACAAGGAAATCACTGAGGTATATATACGGGGTTGACTAGTGGCAAATCCAGGGGCAGGTGAGTGATGAGAGCGGGTGTGGATAATCAGAGAGGTGGGAGAAAACTCGAAGGCAGGAACTGAAGCAGAGAGTATGTTGGTCTTTCAAAATAAAGCAAATACAATACATGAACATGTGGATGTTACACAAATGGCCGCAAAGAAATATTTCCTACTTTCCAAAAATATAGTCATCGTTAGTTTGTTAACCACCTGTCCCAGTCTGGGCATATGTTACAGAGAATATGTGTCTTTTTCCCTGCCTACAACAAAATAAAAGGGGTAAACACAGGAAGTATTGATACAAAGCCTTTCCCGAATTTGTTTTAACTCTACTGACATAGACTCTTGAAAAGTAAGCTGCCTGTGAGGAAGCACTGTCAGCTGAGATTGCCGAGACAGTACTGTACTCCGCTTGGTGCCTCTGCCCTGGGGATGGTTGTAGTGGAGAACACTGCACTAATGGATTGCAGCACACAGGCTTGTACAGTCATCTACCGTACAGCCTCCCTGATTTGAAATATTCAAGCCAGCGCTCTTGCCTGTCTATTAATATTTACTTCAACAAGCGCTAAACACAGTCTGTTCATGGTGCTCTGGGGATGCTTGAGAATTTTACTGTTGTTGGCTCATTTAGATTCAAGATGGCCTCAAAAACAAAAAGTACAACTTAATAAAGACTACAATTTTCACTGTAGTCTGTCTGTAGTTGTAGTATGTTATATTCTATTGTGTGGATGACGGAATTCCACCTTAAAGATGCTACATGTAAAATTTCAGCAGCAATTACAGTGCGGTTTCTAAATGAAGGTCAAATAAGTCCTCCTAAAAGCACAGCTCACTAAAGAACATTATTTATTTTGTTGGTTTATTTAACCAAAAAACAAACAAGACCACAACTAAATAACTAAGCTAACTAAGCTAACTGTCTCCTGGCTGTACCTGTTAGCTTCATACTTCAGTCATTTAATGTTAGTGTAGTCTGTTTTGTAGCCTAACGTTAGCTTTTTATTAGCAATTACATTTCAATCCTAATGTCAGTTTTCATTTGTAAAACTTATTTTGTGTAACAAAACACATAAACTTTTGTTCACAACGGGGCAACAAAAGAAATGGCACTGGAAAAATCTCATTTTGGTTTCATCAAGGGAACCAGTGCAATACTAACTTTCATGTTTGATTCAAAAACACATTGACTCTGCTGCACTCTATTTTCCAAAAAGGTTTTTCCTTTAAATGAGCCCCTGCTGGTTTTTCACCTGGTGAGGTGAAGAAGACCGCTCGCAGGTCTTCATTGTGCGTCACTTGAAGAACTTCCCCTGTGACGTTCAACAGCCTGCCCGCCACCGGCGGGACCCTCCTGAAGTCCAGAATCCTAATAAACAAATGAATGTCATCAGAAGAAAACCCTTTAAATGTAAATGTTTTTGTTTTCATCTACAAGGAAATGTTCTAATGTTCATTTTAAATGTAGCCTAATGTGAACCCTCTAAAGGAGATGTTATCGTTATCTCCTCCTTCACATAAGCCCTAGGATCATTTTTTTACTGATTCTTATCAATCAATGCACCCTATTGTCAGTCTTCACACTTTATAATTTAGCTGGCTGCATTCATATACAACCTAAAGAGCTTATTCCTCCCTGAGGGCCATATTTCAGTCAAGCCTCACAAGCAGTAATCAAACAACGATCTGTGTGTGAAGTGGAATGGCTGTTTCTCAAATCGTCAGCATTGCCTAACTGCTGATTGCTAGTGATGATGATGAGGGCTTCTGGGAGCCAACGCAGACACAACACACAGCCACAGATTAAAAGCACACCACTATAAATCAAAAATAGACAAGGGCTAGCAAGAAACTGTCTTTGGTGATAGAAACTGTTGATAAATCCTTTATTTCTGAAGCTAATATTTAAAAAATATTAACAGATACAGTTACACAGTTTAATAGTAACTGTGTGGAATTACGGGGACTGATTGAGTTGCTGACGTGCTACTCCTTTGGTTCTCTATTTTGTGCTGTGAAGTGATGACTTGTCATTGTGTGCGGCTTCTTAATAATACTGTCTAGCCCAGATGAGAGTGAATCACCTCCCCTCAGCTAATGTGCAATTACACAAAGACGTGTGTTCTCGTGTTTGTCCACACTTTGTGGTTTGTGCTGATAGTTTGGAAATCCTGGGCTGGGTTAACATGTTGCAATCTTTGGCTGACTTGTTGAAACCAGGAGGTGTACTTTTAATTCATATCTATTTGTTGGGAGACCATTTAGGAGTTTGATGATGGGTTTTTTTTTCCCCATAATTGTATTTCGTTGAGGTTTAACAGTGATATGCTACTGCATACAAGAATGTTGCCTCTGCAACTTTAAATGTACAATCCAATTTTATCATTGCTCCTCTGGGACACAGTCAATTTAAATGTTTTTGCTCTTTTCACTGTGTGTTTCTGCAACTCTGAGACTTTAGAGCCAATAGCTCTTTGGAGCTGTACTTAGGAAAAACAGTTGCGTGCACGGATGAGATTCATTAAAATTTGTGACAGGCCAGTTGTGGGTTGACATGACCTCCCTCATATTTAGTGTCAACAAACAGTAAAAAATCTGAAAGTCAAAAGTCCATCCTACAATGAATTATTGCTCACAATAACAATGTTAACATGCTGATGCAAAGCAGGTACAGTTTTCACCATGTTTTACTATTCAAGTGTAGCATATTAGCATGCTAACATTTACTGATTAGTACTAAACATGAAGCTCAACTGAAAAAGAGGGAAGTGTTTCTAGTTTTGCAGGCATTTAGCCACTGGAGGCAAAAGAGAAAAAGGCAGAAAAGCGCTTAACGTCAGGGGGATTCATCCTCTGGGGACTTAGTAAGTTTGTGCGAAATTTCATGACAATCCTTCTAATACTTATAGGGATATTTTACTTTTGTCCAGCATTGCCATTCTTACAACATAATTTAAAATATAGGCATATTAAACTGCTGTTTACAATCAATTAACACCATTGCAAACCATAAACAACTCTATTTTTTTGTTGTATTACTTCGTTTTTCTAGTTTTACATCTTTAAAACTGTAAAGAGCCCAAAGAAAAACATTGGTAGCACTTTAGTTTGCTGCAGAACGGTTACTGGGAGCAATAAAATGACAGATGTGCAACAAAAACTAAATTACCCCCCAGCACTGCTACTTCATAAATTCACAGAGAGACCACTTAAAATACATAGAGTGGAACTGAGATGATAGTAAAACAGGAAAAACAATAAAGTAATAAAGAGCTTTATGAGTGAAGAGGATGGATGCACCTGTCCAGGTGAAATGCAGCAATCTCTGCATTGTGTCTCTGGAAATCGACAAAGTAGAAGAAGTCCTCCGGAGTCTCCTCGTCCCTCTGCTGCCTGACACACACACACACACAAGACATGCACAGGGTTAAAACTGACTGCTACTATAGTCTATAGTAGAAAAAAACAAGTGGAACACATTTTATTAAATTATTTAATGTGACATAACTAACTTTGCATTTTACAAAGATCGGACATCAGCTTTATGTTTTTAAAAATCCATCAAGCGATGGATCAGTATAAACCAGCGACTTATTAAATGTGGATTCAGTCCTCACCTCATTGGTTTGAACATGGCTTTAGCAAAGTTTTGCATCTTCAGAGCCAGTTTCAGGTGATGTCCACTGGGTTTCACAACTACAGCAGAGACACAAAACATGATCAGGGAATATCAGCACGTTCTAATAGAGAAATCAGACCACTTTGTATCTCACACTTCCTTTATATTCTGTAGAACTGAATCACAGCTGTGTCAACCTTTGGTTAACTTATTCATGCTTGTTTTTTAGCTTAATGCCTCAAAGTTCCAGCTGGAATACATTCTGGTTCTGCTTGTTCTTGATGACAAAGTTATTGGGGGTCGGTCTTACAGCTTGTACTCTGCTCTCTCTCTCTCTCTCTCTCTCTCTCTCTCTCTCTTTTTGTCTAGCTGTATATTATATCACAGCAGTAGGCCAGACCAGCCGCACACACACCTCCCTCCTGCTGAGCTCTGTGCAGCTCCAAGGTTATTAATAGTTAACAATCATTTCCAGGTTTGCAGTCATTCTTTTTTATTGGAAACGAATGAAAAGACGAGTGAACTGGCTTAAACCACCCTTGTGGCTGATGAACACTGCCGTCCTCGGTTAGTGAAATAACGAGAAAGTCTTTGGAGGTTAAATTTAAACTGGCGGGATGGATTGTTTTGCTGCATTTCTTCCTGGCAGTGAATGATGTTTTGTGTGGTCAGCCAGTGAGGCACAGACAGAACATAAAGTGTGAGAGAGAAACATACATTGTTTGCAGTGAAATATAAAACAGGCGTGTGTTTACCACTGAAAATACTGGAAAAGTGGAGCTCTGTTTGCCATCCAAATTAACTTTAATGTCCACATTCCGTCATAAAGAAATACGTACATGCATACGAATATACATATATACGTATTTCTTAGCCAATTATTGAACAGCTAGCTGCATCACTACTCCATCTACCATAACACTCAGTTTCTTAAATAACTTTTCCAATTATCCGTCCATTCATTTGCAGCTTTGGTTTGCGTGCTGCTCAGAGAACAGCGTAGGTGGAGGCTCGTGTGTAGGTTGAAGAACTAGAAACGTTCGCTTGCCTCTGAGCATGCAGACGCCAAACATTTAATTAAGACCTCTGCCTTTGAATGCAAACAAACGTCAGGCTTTTTTTCCCCTGCCCCTGAGCAAATGTCTCATACCGACTGACAAATTGGAATTTCGGTGCCAAATTAAAACAAAATCCTTGCTATCACAAAGGCCGCAGTGTGTTTGTCACTGACGGTACCGCTGAGCACAGAGGAACAAAAAGGAACTAACAAAGGGGCCAGTCAGCGATCCAACAATGCAGCTACCCGCAAAATACAAAGAGACAAAAAGAACGTCAAGACCTTAACAGATGTACAAATCTCCTTAAATTGGCCTCACCTTGGGTACAATCACAGGCTCCTTTCAGGGCCTTCTCATCTTGAGTGTAATCTGTAAGAGACAAAGGTGTACTAGCTCATAATTTAGCACATATTTATTACATTAACGGTGTTACATGAAGCAATGCAACAAAAACTCTTTCATAACAAGGATTTGGACACAGAATATAAGCATTTCTAACAGCCTCTACAAACCAGCACCATGCCAACTATGCTGGAATGCTGCTCTTACTTTATGGTGCAAAGGCTGTATGGCACAAAGCAGGAGGATTCTATGTTTTTGTGCAAACAGAGCTAAATTTTAGAGTTATCTTTAAATGGGCAAAAGCTGAAGTTTAAAAGAGGAATGAAGAAGATGTGAAGGAAAGTGACCTTAATTAAGATTCAAGATACTCCTGATCACTCTAATTACAATTAATTTGATGCTAATATACTGATGTTTTTGAATGCCATCCATCCACCCGTCTGTCCGTCCATCCATCCATCCATCAGTGCATCCATCCATCCATCCATCCATCCCTCCATCAGTGCATTCATCCATCCATCCTTCACCTGCTCCGATGATCGCCATGCTCTGCATCTCCTTGAGGATTTGTGGGATAGCGGGGTCATCGCGAGAGTACAGAGCATAGCGGTTTATTCCCAGGTGGAACTTCAGCCAGCTGGCTTCAGGGTCAAAGGTCACCTTGTGTTCAGTCACAGTGATGTTAGACACGGAGGCTGCTTCACTGTAGATTTTCATATGCCTGACGGGTGAGAAGCCAAACAGAGGTTACCCATGGGAAACAGTTGGGATATTCAAAGTGCTTTAACATGTTAAATTCCATGTGAGCTCCCTGACTAAAAGAGAGCAGGGCTCCGGCTGCGGTGTTACTAAACCTGGATTGCTGAGCTCCAGAAAAAATCCACTGCTTGGGCATCACTTCTAACAACATTTTGTAAAGGCGGTATTTATTTTGGGAAGAACACATATTATTGAGCAGCGCTTTGGGCCAGAAATCTGTGGCAAAGTGCATTCAACAGGTTTAACAGGTCTTACAAGAAATGTTTAAGCTGTTTAAAGAGAACATCAGGAACTCTGTAAGGATGCAGACGTCCTTTCAATTCATTATGCATGATCTGTTTTACCACTTTTATATTTGCCAATGTCCCCCTGTAGGCCGGTTTTATTAGCTGTCTGATGCACTCACTGTTGGTTTTAAAAGCAGTTGTAAATTTTTGAGTTTGCTCAGTCTAGAGTCCTCTCTGCTATACTTAAAGTCAGAGCGAGAATAATCCAAGACCAAAACAAATAAGTCTGTGGCGAGAGGGCGCACCACATCGTCAGAGCTGACCAGACTGGGTAGGACATCTGTCTCCCAACCCAAATAAACTCAATCACAAGCTGGATGAAGCGCAGAGATGATACAACAAGAGGCTATAAATACAAGTTTGTTCATGGGTTATCAGTCACCCAGTGAGCTGAACTGACAGATCAAGCTAATCAAGACGAGTGCAGACCGCAGAGCACAGAGTGCAGCGTCACGTAGAAGATGACAAAAAGGAAGTGGAGAATGTTTGTTGATCTTGCAGTGTTTGCCAAGAAACAAACATACAGGTTGACATTGACATGGAAATATTTTTTTAGCAATGCAAATTTATTTGCATGCCCAACAACAAAATTAAACTGTTCTCCAGAGCAGCCTCAGTCAAAAACTCCCCTGAGCGTGTTTGTTGCAATGATGCTGCTGTAAGACTTCAAAAGTAAAACAAGCCTTTGGGCTCTTCATTGTTTTTGGGTCCTCTGTACAAGGCAGCAGACAGAGGAGATCCAGTGCTCATATTTCTTCTTATTTTCCACCCCAAGAGCCCAAAGTCTGTATCTCTCAGAGGGAGTGCACTGTGTCGGGATCAGACAGCCTCATGAGCCAAGATAGCTACGTCTTCCACAGATTAAGATGAGCTTTAGCAGCTTTAAATCCTTGTTTACCTTAAAAAGAGTGTTCCAGAGGCGAGCTCTTAGACTGACATGTTTGTGAGGGTTTTCTGCCACCAGCCTACTCAACATCAGACTTTTATGACGCACAGAATTTTCTACACGTCCTGTCTGTCTGTGGGTGTACATCTGTTATCAAGAGCAGATGCACAAGTGTGTTTATGTAAATGGATGTGTGTTTGCGTGCGACTGCAGTGGGTTTGGCCGGGATGTCAGTGAACCTGCTCCTTGACCACAGTCAAGCTCTTACACGTGCTTTCACCCAAAGTGAGCTTTTTTTCACAATGACATTGAGCAACACTGGCAAAAGTCACATTTTGTTACGTGTCAGCTGTTGCAAATCAACTGCGGTGTGGACGAAACAAGCAACGTCTTAGTGTGACTTTTTAAATTTAGACAAATGACACCAAAAAACTAACCTTTCCCAGCGTGACACCTTCCTCTTGTAGTACTCCATCAGCTGCTCCGGCTGCAGCAGCCTCTCCTCCGGCCCCAGTGCTGGAGTCTGGATGTTGTACAGAGGGTGAGCAAACAGCCTCACCAGCTTTGAGCCACCTTCTGTGGGTTCAGTTGTAGGGCCGTCCAGGGGCAGCAGAGATGTCCAGTTGGAGAGCTTAGGGGTGGCGAGACCCCCATGCCTGGGAAGGGTGAGGTTGTTGGGACCACATGAACAAAACTGCCCCGACCCCTGCCCCATGCTTCGCAGCTTCGGCAGGAGGATGAAGTAGAGGTCGGCGGAGAAGATGGCCGTGAGGGTCGCGGCCAGAAACAGACGATCTCTCCTCATCATGGTCACAGACGGGAAAAAGGCTGAAGCTGAAGAAGAATCCAAACTATGAGCTGCGCTGGAGCTTGTGAGGCATCACTTGTCAGCTTCTTCCAGTCTCTCACACAGCCAGCCAGGCAGAGGCGAGAGGTAAGCAGCCAAAGGTTGGTCCAAGTCTCTCTGTGTCTCTTCTCTATCTGTGTGTTTCAGTCTGTTCCTCCCAGCCTCGCTTCTCCTCCTCCTCCTCCTTCCTTGGCAGCAACTGAAGAGGGAGCCGAGCTGAGAGTGAGCATGTGTTTGCAACAGTCACTGACAGTTTGGCTGCTTTCAGGGACCTGCTGCTCTCAGGGTAAGCGTGAGTGTTTGCGAGTGAGAGAGGGAGAGAGTATCGAGGGAGTGTGGGTGTGTATGTTATAGTATGGCACAAACATCAAATAGCATGTTAGTAGATTAGGGTGGAGAAAACACTCTGAGGCAGAGGCAAGAAGATGAGTGTAGATTTACAGGTGTTTGTTTAAAAGCGTGTGTGTGTGCGTGTGTGTGTGTGTGTGTGACGTCCCTTTTGTTTTAAGAAGGCATGGAGACAAGATTCACTTCCCTCTGTCATCTTCGCGTCTCCTCCTTGCTCCACCTCATTAAGTTAAGTCCAATTACACTCCTCCTTCATCTCCTCAAATCTTCTCTCCTCCTCTCATTCCACGCTCCGAGTCTTCCCTGCCTTAAACCTCTCTGCTCCTCTGTCATCTCCCTCTTCCTCTCTCTCTCTCCTTCCCTTTTCCTTTCTCCTCTCTGCCTCTGTCTTATTTCGCCACGGACCTCCAGTCTGCTTCGCTCCAGGCAAAGATTCCCAGCTGCACTTCCCTTCCAGCTGCAGTTCCCACACATGAATCCCCTCACTTTCTTCTCCCTGTCATGCTGATCTACAAAGCGACCTGGGTTCACAAAAGGCAGTGCTGGGGAAAAAAAAAAAAATACAGGTTCTTGCACAACTTCAAATGAGGAAACACGCAGGGAAAAATAACACCTACCCCTCGTTCACAAGCCACCTTTTCTCCACTCTCTCCCTCGCCGATTCCTGTGAAAACATACAGCGTATAAATTACGATCGCAGCTTGTTGCCAGTTAAGATTCTAAAAGCCCTAAGCGGCTTTATACTGAAGCAATGAAGATCTCACAGGGCATTTCCCAGCCTGCATCTGCTCTGCCGTTACTGTGGTATTTTGGAACATCTGTCGTCTGTTTGGGTGTGTATGTGTGTACACACATTAATGTGTACGCATTAGTGTCTGGGAGTTGTTCTCCAGGGTGTTTTTTTCCTCTTTGAAGAGAAAACAGGCTGAGTGAAGTCTGATGTTGGAAATTAGCAAAAGGAAGCCTGAACTTGCGATTCAGCCAGATTTTAGAAGGAGGTGACCACAGCTAGAAAAACAAAGAGATGTGTTTGTTGTTCTCTGGACCCGAAAGATATCTTCTTTTAGACGAGCTGAAGCCATTCTATTTTTTTTTTTCAGCTGAATGAGCTTACCACATTAAATTTTTGTCGGTGGTGCATGGTCTCTTGAAACTGGCTTTGAAAAGAAAAAAAAAAGCAGAAAATCCTACAAGTAAAAGTCCCAATGAAGAGCCTCGAGGATGACAAACTGGAAAATGCACAAAAATATCTTTTAGTTTTTATTCCAACTCACAAAAAAAGATATACATCTCTATGTTTGGTTAAACATTTTTGGACACAACAGTCCGACAACATACCATGTGTAGTGGAATTAAATAAAGTGTTTACTTACAGATGCTTTAGGGGGCAAAAGTGCAGACTTTCACTCTTTGTACCAGCTGTTTTTGCATGGATTTATCTCTGAGACACAAACTCGAAAAAAGGGGGCTCTGCTTTCGCTTCCTCCCCCGCTAAGCATCCATACCAGTGCTTAAAATAACCCAGTTTTTAGGAATAAGCAAGCAAGCACATGCGAGGAAGTGCAGAACTGAGAATGTGGAGAAAACAAGCAAAAATAGGGCATTGAGTCTTGCATCACCAATTTGTGCAATCCAGCAGACCTGTGGTGATACGTGCAGGGTGAGGTGTGTTGAAACGATTTCGTGAAATGGTTCAGATGTGTCTGTCTGTCTGAGTGACCCAAATATCGGAAAATTTCAAACTGATGATAAAAGAACCACATCAATCAATCATGGTAATGTGCTGTTTCAGAAACACACATAGTTTGAGAAGATTTTACAGCATCAGTTGAATATTTTGGAAGACTCTGTTGGCTTAGCTGAAAAACTGGAAACAGTTGCTCGATTCCGTCTGAAGGCCCACCCTCCAGCACATCGAGTGTCTGTGCTGTGATTTTACCTTTTTGCTCTGTCTACAGATTTAGAAAACAATATCCCTGACGGCAAAAAAGCTGAGAGGCTGCGTAAAACATAAATAAAAGTAAATGTGATCATTTGCTAATACTTTTCTGACGTGTACTCAACTGAAAACAATTCAAGGACAGGATGTTTCGTGTTTTATCTTATCTTCATTTGAATTCTGTTTGGAACATCTCACAGGTAAACAGGTTCGTTGCGCACAGGTGATAGTATCATGACTGGGTATGATAGGAACATCCATAAAAGGCTCTGTCGTCTACAAGGCAGGATGGGGCGAGGTTCACCACTGTGTGACACACACATTTGTATAATGGAATTTACAACATGAGATGGGGAAGTCATCGTAAAAACCATTATTGCACAATTGCAAATGTTATTCTAGCAACTATTTCTTTATGTTCATTATGTTCATTAGTTGTTTTTTGCAATGAAAAAACAACTGCAAAAGTTTAAGTGGTTTATTTATACAATTTTTGGCATTCTTTTTGACAGCGCATTGTACCAGACTACCTTTTGTAAGTAACTTCCTGAGTCTCCATTGGTTGCCACCTCAGCAAGACCTGAGGAAATGACTACATCCAGCCAAGAAATTGCAATACCATAACATGCTCATTTTAAATTTCAGTTTTTGTAATGCGTTAAACAAATGAGGCGTAATATAAATTTTTAACTTTGGACCGAGCAAGGCTAGCAGTTTCCTCTGTTTGCAGTCTTTATGCTAAGCCACGCTAACTGACTGCTGACTGTGTCTCATATTTTGTATACAAACTGCACAAAAGTGGTATCAATCCTCTCATCTTACTCAGCATAAAAATGGATTACCCAGTGTCAAAACTATTCTGTTAAATAAGAGATGGATATGAATTAAAACAGACACCAGAAATGAGAGCAGAGTTTGAAATCTATGAAAAACATTAAGACTTAAGTTAGAGCTACAGCACATTCAGTAAAAGAAAACTGGTGAAACAGAACCAGCGCAGTGTGTACTACAGGCTGTTTTGAAGGGAAATTACTGCCAGCTCAGCGTTCTTATGACACATTTAAACAGACACATTCAGTTTACAGTTCAGTATGACTGTTAAATAAGAGGAAGGCACAAACACATTCATGTCTGCAACTTCGTTTTTACAGTATCTGAGTGGACAGGTAGGAAGCTCACTTTTCCTTCTAGATGCTGCAAGCTGAGCCTTCTGCTGCCAGTCAAACTCTGATTCCACACCCAAGGGATTGTGGGTAACTCCTCAGTGGAGGAGGCATCCTCTGTAAAAGGATATGAGTAAAAAAGAAGAAAATGAGTAACAGACTTTTCAGTTTTGGGTACAGAAAACCATTTCATAAATATGGAGTGGATTTTAAGAGCAGCAGCATCAAGAAATCTGGACATTCTGTCTTCAACAAACATCTAAAACCAGTGAGAAGAATCAACAGAAGTCTTTTTTAACTTCCTTTCTGACCACTCAGCGGTCACTTCACATGAATTGGCAGCTACAGGAAAAGTCTCTTTTATATCCAGCCCACAAATGCATCATGTGGCAGCAAACTGCACAACATAAAGGGATGAGGTCACAGTTAGGAGAAGGAGAATGAAGAAGCTGAACAGAGGGCGAGATCAAATGAACAATTTAAAACAAAAAAAGCAGCTAAGACCAAAAAAAAAAAAAAAAAAGGAAAAGGAGGAAGTCGCAAAGCCATGTGTGCAAACACAGTAAAAGAAATCAGATTTTTTCCCATCAAATGTATCGAAAATAGAATTCCTCTGGTCCATCGTTTATTCCTCTTTCATTATCCCCTCCCATCAATCATTGTCTCTTGGACGTTTCTTCAGGCCGACTGTGGAGCGCTACAGCCACAGCTCCGGACGAGAGGAAGTGGAACTGCGCCCTCACATTCCTCCACAATTGATCGAGCCTTTTATAGTCACATGTGGTGACCAGTAGTTTTTGTGCCGGCCACTGCTGGATGTCCACAAACCTAGACGACCACTAATGACAACAAAAACATCCACTATGGAGTATTTACAATAAATGGAAAATAAAATGGCACTGTAAAGCTCACGAACCAGACAAAATGACTGTTACAGGGGAGAGCTATGAATTACGGTTTATTGATCGTGCAGGGGAAAATCAGTCATTGCAGCAGTAAAGGGAGCATTTTGGAAGTTAGGTTGAAACTATAACTTTTGCTGAACAGCAGCCACTTGTCACACTAACAGGATAACGGCATGCTAAATTGCTGCATACTAAAATGTAGCATAGCTATAGTAGCACAAGGAGCAAAAAAGTCAAGGTCCACAAGTGCTAATGTCAGTGTTTATGTTTATTTAATTAAGCAAAAAGTATTAAGAGACATACAAAAACACATAAACACAGGCAAATAATAAAATATCTATCTTAGGTTTGCTAAAATTAGCCATCACATTTTAACAGTCATACCAGAGTTAGTTAGAATGTGGCACCAGATCTCCTGAATAGTTTAAGGAATACTTCAACGTTTTAGGAACTATAGTTATCTGCTTTTTTATCAATAGTTTTATGAAAGATCAATAGAAAAGATCTAAAGTTTGTGATAATTTTGAAGCCAGATGAAGCTTAGCTTAGCGCAAAGACACAAAGCACAAAACAAGAAAAACAGGCCATTGAGTCTCAAGTCACCAATTTGTGCAGTTCAGCAGCCCTGTAAATACAGAGTTGGTCGTGTTGAAATAGAAGGGTTTGGATGTCTGTCTGAATGTCCCAGAAGAGTCAAATATCAGGAAATTTCACACTGTTGATAAAAGCATAACAACAATCAGAGTAATGTTAGGCTGCTGTTTCACAAATATATGGGAAAGAGGCAGAACTAAAAACTATTTTAAAGCAGTAGATCATCAGTTTGGAAGCTTAGGCACTGCTTTGCTTAAGCACTGGAAACTTTGGGAAACAGCTAGCTTGGTCTCATCCAAAATCCACTTACCAACAATTCTGGTCTCCTTGCTGATTGCATAGCAACCTCACAGTGATGACAAGGAGGAGACTCCAGGAAGTTATTGCATTTCGCCAAGAAATACTACAGTCTGGCACGTAACCTCCCATAAAACCACAAACTGTCACTTTAAAAATACTTTTTCAAAGAGATTAAAAAATTAATGAGCTTTAGAGTTTCCTTGTAGTTGGATTTTGTTAACTTTGCAAATAGCCTGGCTAGCTGTTTCCCACTGTTTGCATTCTTTGTGTTAAACTAAGCTAACCGGCTGCTGGTCGTAGCTTTATATCTACCCAACATACACAGTGGTAGCAATCTTTTCATCTAACTGTTTGCAAGATAGCATAGGAATATTGTCCAAAATGTGAAACTGTTTCTTTAATTTTCTTTTGGCTTCATTTTAATGAAGAAACAACTACAGCTTGAAGATAAAGTATCTAGTGCTGAGTTCACTGGGCACCAGCAGAATATAAGATCAGTTACTCATCAGCCAGCAGGAGGAGAGAAGGGAAAGGATCCACTGATCAGTACAAAATTCACCTGCAGGACCAAAATCTGATGGGACCAGAACAGCCAATCAACAGTGATTGCTGTGGCGGATGTCATCAAACCGATGTCTCCTCTCATGACACGATGCTAATGTCTGGCAAAGGTCCTCACACAGATACTGACACACACACACACACATAGACACGAATGGTGGCAGGACGGATGTGGGTTCATGGGGGGAAGAAAAGGAAAACACTTGAGATGAGAATGACAAGTGTGTGTGAGTGGTTTAACAATGCACAGTGTTTACACTCAAAAGCTGCTGATTGTGTTTACCATGGGCTGCTGAGGTCGCTCGTGGTCATTCTCTGGTGGTCTGGTGGATGAAGCTTGAGTGGATGACAGGAGATGACGTAAGTTAGTTAATGTGTGTGTGTACACATAACTGTGTCTGCCTGGGTGTGGTTGCTGCAAAAAGCACAGCTAATCGCTTATTTTGGCAAGTTCTGAGTAATAGCCAGACGAGTGAAAGGAAAGAGTAAGAAATGTCTTGCAGATACACACACACACACATACACACTCCAACCTTGACCATTTTTGAACTTTTTTATTTTTTATCTTTTAATATCTGGCTTGCGTCTCTGGAGCAG
>JAPXVT010000015.1:18340444-18351399 GCA_029823135.1 Acanthurus reversus | reverse complement strand
GCTAGAACCTGCAGTTCCTCAAAAGGCCACTCGAGGCTGCCTCTGAAAGTGAGCCAGTCCTCATAGAGCTGGATTTGAGATAATGTATGCCAGCAACAAATAACTGATGTGTTGTACCTAGCAGGTGAGCAGGAATGGGTCCTTTAAGGTTGATGTACTTGGGACCGTACTGGTTATAGAGCTGGCGGCGCACAAACGCATGCAGGTTCTGGTAGAGGGGTTCGATGGTCCTGTAGAGTTCCTCTAGATCCTGCTCGAAGGTGTCACTCTCATACCAAGAGCGCCATTCAGCTCCAGTGTCGGCAAATCCTAAACAGATTCACTTCCATTAACGAAGTTCATTTCTCCTCTGTTTCACTCATTTTCTTACTCTCTGCTTCTGTCTGTCACCTCTACACCTTTACTCTCATTGTTCTTTTGTTACTTGTAGTATTTTGAACCTCTCAGAGTCAAACTTCAAGGGAAAGTTCTTACCATCAGCTTGAGAGGCGTTGTTGCTGAGCTCCACAAACCGAGGGTATAACTCCTTCAGCGGTACACCTGATGCATTGCGCCAGGCCTCCCAGGCGTACAGCAGAGTCTTGTAGCTCCTGGAGTTAGCCATTATATCTGTGAGCTCTGTGAGATGAACGAAAAACACACTCCGTCAGGTATGGAGAGAAGGAAAAGAGAAGGACGCTGACCTAATCTGGAGTAAACATAACTCAAAAGGTGTTCTCAAAAAACACTCCAGACGTTATTTGCATTTCAGTGACTTCATGGCCTCTCTGCAGGAAAAAGGCCGACCAGACACATTATCCAGGAGATTAGCAATGAGTTATGACAACTCCATGATATTCTGAGCATCACGTATAACATTTATCTTCAAACTGCCAGAAGGAGGAAATGAAGGTGAGGAAAAGGAGAAATTTGAGGACCCAGAAGATGGTTGAAACGGTGGAAAAGTTGACAGTCTGTTATTATAATGACACCTTGTTATCATGAGGGGATGTAGCACTTTGAATAACCCTGTTCCACCTTAGATTGTTCCCAAACAATAGCTTATTTACGTTGATTTTTTTTTTTTTAATTTTAAGTGGGAATAATTGTTTTTGCTCTTTTGTCATGCTGTGTGTGTTGGCAATCCTTCTTTCTCACAATTACTTTTGGCAGCGAAACACAGAGGCATTGTTCACAGTACACACCAGCAGCTTTAAAAGCTACTTGCACACTGTTTCTATAGCATTTTACTCAACACCCATGGGCATATCCATAACACTTCCTTTGGAGACCTCTCTGAAGTAATGTGACCATCCTGTTAGGTTTCTGAGATTAGATTAGATCTTAACCACTTACAACTGTTTTCCTTTCTTGACTTCCCCTTCACATAGTTGTTGACTTCATATTCCTCAACAAGCTCAATTCTTTTTTTTTTTCTAGTTACTCCAAAACATCTTTACCACATAATCTCAGACAGTTCGAGCTCCAAACTGAGCATATATTCTGTGTTTGCTCACCAGGTTCCAGGTTCCAGACGACACCTGGCTGTGGATACACTTTGGCAGTTGAATAAATGCTGTCCATTCTGCTGAGAATTGTGTTGTACTGAAGACAAAAAACCGAGATGTGAAGTCAGGCTTTGATGTTCAGAAAAGGTCTGATAGAGAGACAAAAATATGATGACCAGAACTCCCAATAGGAGAAAACAGAGACAAACCTCCTCTCTTTCTGCTTGAGGTAGGTTGGCGGCTCCCAGTATTTTGATCTTGTCTAACAATTTCCTGTCTCTTTCAGAAAGAGTGTTGAGAACTTCGGCAGAGAAGACCTGCTTGGCTTTTTCCCCCCATTCTAAAGAGAATGCCTGCTCTTCGAGCGATGCAGCTACCTAAAAACGAGAGAAAGTGGAGAAAGTGAGTGATAATGCTGCACTGAAAGTCTTCATTTTTTGCAGTTATTCATAAACGACAATCTAAGATTTAAAGGCCTGCCAAGAGGGTGCAAAAAACACATAGCATCAGTCACTTACAGTAGTTTCTTGTATCCCAAAGTGCATTTTTACCACAAGGCAAGGTCCGCAGCGAAGAGACAAAAAAATTGTCATTTCCTTGCCCAGTAAGTGATTATTTTGCTCTTTTGATTTTAGGGTGATGTGTTTCAGGTGTAGTGGCTGGTGGATACCTTATGCTGCCTTCAAATGGAACTCATAAAGTCTGAGTTGTGTACTGTAAATCCTTGGTGTTCAAGTGGTAACCACATGTGAGCAGCGTTGCTAGCAAACGGTAATATGGACACAAAAGATCTCTTGTTCTCCTCCTGGTTTTCTGCATGGAAATGTACTAGTAGTAGTAGTATAATAGTAACGTTAAACTCATCACTGACATTGAACCATATTTTTCCATAAAAATGCTGCAACATTAAAAATTAATCATTGTTTAAATTTGCAGGTGGAGATCTAGGCCTACTCAGCTGTTAGCTGACAGTGTAGTGCCTACCTGTCCGGCAGACTTCTTCCACTGCAGAGTATTGCTGTTTGTTTGGCTAACAGAGCTAATGCTGTGTTCAAGACACCTCCGAATTTGAAATAAAACGAGCTCCGAGTTGTTAAAAATTATTTCAACGGTTGTCCAACTTGGAACTCCAGGTTGGAAATTTGGGTATCATTTCAGAGCTCTGTTTGTCCAACCTGATGTCAAAGCAACATAAAACATGGCAGCCTTTCTTGTAAACAATTAGAATGAAGTTATTATAAAGGTGTTTGTTGACGTTTTAAAACATAATTTGAAGAGATATGCGTTTGTCACATTTATATTTTACTCTAATTATAGCAATATGTGAAATTCAAAACTGTTTAAAATAGCTAGCTGCTCAGTAGCTAGCTAGAGATGATGCAGTCGTTAAATTGCTGTCTCTCATGTTACAGTGTACACAGCCATTGACAGCTGAATGCAATAATGTCAGAAGTCAGAATCTCTGAGTTAAAACTTCCAAACTTCGAGTTGCCTTGAGCGCAGCATAAGACATAATAGAACTAACGAAGAAAACAGCTAACACAGCTAATAGATCTAATCTAACAGCTAAAAGAGTTAGCTTACAGCTTAGCTAATTAAGTTAATAGAGCTAACAGCTAAACATACAGCAGGACTGAGTTTCTTTTCAGAGTATTTTGAAGTGTTCAACAATGAAATGCAATTTAATGTAACAACAGAACAACTTTACAGTAGTGCTTCAGGGAAATAGCCTACAGTTCGGAGGTAGTGGTAGGCCATTTTGTATTTGGCAATACAGACACTAACAACTAGGCATATGGATGATAATAACAAAGTCAGTATTTTTTTGGGGGGGGGGGTAGTTTTGGGCCTACATTGACTTTTATTTATATGACTTTTACTCTTATCAAATAATTATTATTAATTATTTGTCGAGACTCTGCAGCAACAGAGGGGACAAAAAGTTAACTGATTTTTCCTCTAGCACCCCTAGTGGACTGACATTTGAGTGAAACGTCTCAACAGCTGGTAAATGCAATTTTTTGTGTAGTCATCACGATCTATGTGAACCTTGCTTACCCCTTGACAATAAAACTTACACCGCCACAGTCAAAATAGAATTTATCCAATACTGGTTTACATACCTACGAGTTTCTTGTTTTGTTTTCTAAACGAGGACAAACATGGCCTCAGGAGAGCTAGCATGTACGCTCTTGTTATTTAACTCCTGTACCTAACGTGCCTATTTCTGTGATATGTTCCTTGACAGCAATACTAACACATCTTTCCTCTGGGATTAATGAAGTGCAATAAAGAAGAAGAGCAATTGTATATTAACCCTGCACCTCAAGGATATTAGTTTTTAAAAATGCCTTGGTCACTCACCTAGGCTACACATGTTTATATGTGACCTCAAAGCATGTCAGAAGCTTGTTATTATGCTGTAGCAAACTGAAAGGTCATAGACACATTGTTGATGTTCCCAGTGTACACTGACAGAAGAATGGATGTAGTCCAGACTGCTGTGGGAATTATATTCTGTGTTTCACATATTTGCTCCCACTGAAAATTAATAACTTCTGCTTTATTCTTACATTATTTGTCCATCTTAGGGCACCTTCTTAGATTTTATTTCCATCAGTTTTATTGTGTTGCAACTCTATACTTTGTGTTATGCTAAATTTAAAACATGCAAACTACGTTTGCGTAGTCATGTGTGGGGAAATCATGCGCTCTCACTAATATTGATGCAACTATGGTGCAAAGAGTTAATGCTCACAGCTCACTAGTTGCTCAACACAGGTCCTGATAAAACTGACAGGACAGTAGCGTCATGCCGTAATGTTTCCATTAAAGCCTCTCTTATCTGTGTTTCTCACAGCCCTCTCTGAAATAACAGGCAACAGGAGGGAACACTGGTGACAGAAAGTTGAAGTATTAACTCTGACCTTTGTGCTGTTCCTCTCAATCTCTGTCTTTTTCTTCAATCGCTTTTTCCAGCTTGCCCACACCCATCCATCCATGCAGATAATCACAGTCTCTTCCAGTGAAATGCAGTAAAGATAAGAGTAAAATGCCAATTTTCACTGATTTTCTCTTGCTGAAACTCTTTCTGTTTTACAAACTGCATCTGTGTTAAATGTGTCAAGACGTAAAGTGTTTGGTATTCTCTGCTTTAACAAATCCTCATATTTATTTACACATAACCTGAATGTGTCTGAAGATAAATGGACTTCAATACAACACTATTGTAAGAGGATGTTTTTTTTCTTTTCAAAATAAGATTTCATATTCTCTGCGATGGTTAGTTTTTAAGGTTAATTCGTTAAAGTTAGTATTTAGTATTTTATTTGTTGATCTTTGCATATAAGAACTGCAACTGCTTGGGTGACAAAATGTTTCCAAAATGGATTTACTTAATTTCAAATGAAACCACCACAGCGTAGGTAAGTCTCAAACTTCACAATATAGCAGTATGCAATAAGATGAATGACTGAGATTTGGGTTTGACTGTGACACCTGAAGGCAGCTGAATATTCATTCTTGGGTTTTAAAGAACATCAGTCACTGATAATGACTTTCATCAGTTTTTTCTCGACATGATCAGAAGCTTGTGACCTGATCTGTTTGATCCTACTCACATCTAACCTGAGCCTCATTTGCCAAGTCACCCTCACCTCTAAAGCTGCATCAGCTGAAGAAGGAGCATGTGTTTGTGCATTTTGTATGTTTGCTTTAAAAGCACAAGTGTTTGTGTTGTAATTTAATCTGCCAGTTTGTTGCAATGAACTTGCAGTGCAGCAGAAGTGGAGTGCCAACACCAGAGAATTTCCCTGTCAGGCTAAGCTGCCATGCTCCCCCTGACTGCCAGATCAGATGGAGCTCAGAGCTCTGATCCACTTTGATCCCATCTTTGAACCACCCAGAAAAAAAAAAAAAAAAAATCACGCTCTTACATGGCAGCTACAACCCTGCTCATCTTTCACCTTACATCTCGGACACATCCTGGAGAGCACAGCACATTCTGCAGCCTGACCCTGCTGACACTGGCGGGCCGGGGGCCACATCTACACCTGTTCGGTGTGCAAGAGACCAGTGTTCAAAGCCTGAATAGTTTACTGAAATCCTGTTGTGACAGCTGTCCAAGCACACACGCAAGAAAGCCCAGAGACCATCCCTTGGGTGTGTCGTTTGGATGATTTGCTCCCATGAGTTTATGTACGGGTAAGCTTGTATTGTTTGCACCCATCCATGAATATGTGTGTGTGTGGACTGTGCCCAAAGGCGAGTCAGAACTCCACATGTCACATCTCTACAGTTTCATTGGCTTCTGCAACCTCCTGCCTGGCTGTTCGCTTCTACTGCTTTATTGCCAGTACCCTGTCTCCCTTGTGTTTAATGTTTATGCAAATGTTTCTCAAGCATATGGTGAGATAAAACTGTCAAACCATTGCCGTTTGCTATTAACATCATATCTCAAAGCTTGCCTCTGCAAAGGTAAGGTAAGGCTGCAAGTAATGCCACATTGGACCATAAAGACTATTAGTGTGTGTCAAACTGCATCCATCTGGGGAAACTGTATTAAGCAGAAAATATCATAAAGGAGATGGATAAACTAATAAACAGTCTACATACTAGCACATAAGACCCCCTAGGAATTTATTCAAAACTTGAAGACGTTCTCACCGCAGGCACTCAGATCTGTTTTATATTTCCAGCAACACACAAGCTGAGTTGGCTGCGTTGGGAGGAAACTGAGCATGTATTTCTGGAGAGAGATGAATAGGGGTGATATCCAAGTCAAGCGGGGCTCAGCTCCACAGAAACCCTTGACCATGCATGCATTTATGGTAAGGTGGTGCCAGTGGTGGCAGGAACTCATGCAAATGGGCCAATTTCGTACAGTGACAGAAAGGTTCAGCTCACAGATCACTGTCTAAGTTGAGTTCTCCTACCTGAAGCTGGGAGTTGTGATCTGTTATGTTGGTGTTGTAGTTCCAGCTGGCAGAGACGCTGTAGAATAACACTTCCTCGGCAGTGCTGTTGTAGTCGTCGAGGAACCGTAATGCATCAGTCTCATTGTTGAAATATTTCCCTGGCTTCCAGTTTGCTGGAAGAGCCTCAGAGAGTCCCAAGACTGGCAGCAGCAGCACCACCATCCACAGGAACCTGTTCACACCGGTGGCCATGGCTCACCTCCACCGAAGAAAGAGTGGAAGAGGAAAAAAAAAAGGAAAGTGAAAGCTAAAAATATACTTGTTCCAATGTAGTTAGAGTGCACCTTTCCCCTGGAGCTGTTGTCTCATCCACTCCTTCACTGCTCCCTACTCAGCCTCCCAGCCTGGCTGCTGGTTAAATGCACTAAAGTCAAAGCGAGCTTCTTTTTAAGTGGCAGTTTAACCCAGCCCACACTTCTCTGCAGCCTTCCCTCTTACTACTTTACAGCACTGGACATATTCCCCCTAATTCTCCTCCTTACTGTCTTTTCTCCCACCCTTCTTTTTTCTGCTCACCAGCCCTTCAGAATTCAGATGGCTGGCATTATCTTTGATAAGATCCACGTTTCTGTTACCGTATGAGAGATTAGATATGACACGCCAGTGCAAAGTGACTGCCTGTTTGCCTGCCTGCCTGCCTGTCTGTAAAGCGGCAGATCTTGAGTAACCAGCTCGGGAGAGTCTGGGAGGGACTCCATATACTTAGCTCTCTGTTGCCTCCTTCAGCTTAGTGACAACAGAGCGTGGGGGGGGGGGGGTTCAAGGCATGGGAAATGACAAGGAGAGGGAATAGGGGAATGAAACGGGAGGCTGTGACAGGATTGAAGGCTGAGGGTTGAAAAGAGTGTAAGAGATTAGCAGAAAAAGTGAGATAGAGTCACAAAACGGTGAAAGGGGCTCACATTGAACTGAGTCTTTTATACAGAACCTGAGCTTAATCAGTGGAAAGAAATGTATTAAATCATTACAAATGGAAACAGTATATTTTCCAAATTTATCTGAATATAAAATTACTGCATTAATGATCAAAAGTCTGCAAGAACGCCAAAAATTATTTTCTGACAGGTCTTTTTTTAGAGAAAGGAGGTTCCCTGCTGTCGAGCAGTTGAGGAATTTTTAAGCTGTCTCAAGTCTTGGCATTTTTAAAGTAAAAGTCCAAAGTGTAGTCCCACTGTAGTGAAGCATGTAGTAAACCTTATTCCATTGGCTGTTGCACGGCAACTGTCAGTGCAAACAGCGCAGCTTATATCTGTCACTGTCTGACAGTGTATTGTGCATTCAGATTAGTGCTGGAGGATTCTTTATGTGAGGGGAAAATATTCCACTGAGCTGTTTATTTCCTCCACTCAAGGTAATAAGAAACATGTGAGCACTATGTTGCCATAATTACTGAGTAAACAAACCAAATTCACGGAGCTGCTGGCAATCTCAAGTTGAGCTGTTTCGAGGTCTCATTCTCTGGGAAGAGAGCAGTTTGAGTGAGGTTATGACACAGAGGACGTAGAGTGCATTTAATGAAGGAATATTAAATCATATTCTGTTCATGGCGGAGTATTTAGGAAGCACGCGGTACAGAGGACGTCTAAGACCTCAGACCTGCATTAGTCATTCTGGGGGCAGTGGAAACAAAAATCATATATTATGACCTTTTGCTAAGTACTAGATTTTTTTAAATTGATTATTTTGAAACCAAATCCCATTTTTGATAACATTTATGGTCATTCTTTTCTGCAGTAACCGTACACATTTACTTGACTTAATTAACTAGCTTTAAATACTAATGGTGAGAAAGTAAACCCTTGACTTGCTTCACCTGAGGGATTCACAGGAAAACAGTTCATGCATGTAATCCAGAGCTGTTTTATCTAATTGATTGGATATCAATGATGTCATTGACAGTTCAATGCTTACTGTTCAGTTTCTTTACACAGTCGGAACTGCTCTGCTAAATGTGCAAATAGAATAGCCTACTACTTGTGGTGCTGCATGTACGTAACTGTCATCTTTATTTTGCTCAAAGAAACTTTTCACAGAAGATAATCCAGTCATTCTCACCACAATATACTTTTGAGAACTATTTAGTAAAATACAAACACAATTTCTAGAAAAAAAGGGCTTCCTTTCTCATCATATACAGTCATTTAATCCATTGGGTAAAAGTTTCCGCTGCTTCAGACAAGCAACAAAAAGAAAAAAGGTGCCTCACAATGTCCTTTAAAATGGTATCCAGCAGAAAAGTTTCAGTGAGACAGATGTGTCCAACAGAGACGAGTGTGTGACCATGACATCATGTCTGTGACGATGCTGTAGATGTTCTTCATTCTAAAAAATTTTGTATTCAGTCAGACAGAGTAAGTCTATTCCCAAATGTGAGAAGTTAAGCATTAACAAGATAGTTCATGTAATTTCATGGGACATAAATTCAATTTAAAGCTTTGTTTGATTTATTTCAAATTTACCACCTATTTTATGGGGCCATATTCCCACGCTGCTAAAATCTGCTGCTTCTGTTTAACCAGCCAGTTGATCATTCACTCGACCCTGACTGGGGACAACTTTCAACAAGCATTTTTTTAAAAAAAAATATACCTCTGTGTTCCCACAGGAAACATGTACCTGGTTTGGTTCCTCCATTATTTTTTTGTAATGTTCAGTAAAATTTTACTTAAATAACATAGGCCTGATATTTTATGTTTTGAATAATTATGCCACAATGAAAAGAAACTGGTAGCAAGTATGAAATACTAAACATCAAACCAAATAAAAACTTCAAATGATGAATTTAGATACAGGTAAAGTCCACCTTTTGTCAAAAATTGTTTTTTCTGTTTATTCCTACAGTTGAATGTTTGACCTTCACCCTGCAGAATGACGTATGTGCAGAGTTTGACACAAGAACTTAGTTTTTACATTTCTCTTTTAAAAGAGAAAAGTCTCTCTGTGCTCATTGAAAATCTAATTTTCAGAGGTGGACCCCTGAGCCTGATCTGTGACATCACAACTACAGTAGTTTCAAAGTCAATCCAGGCCAACCGATAACTTTAATAATAAAAATAAGTATAAAAAGAAGAAGAGGAAGAAGAAAGTGTATTTGATAATAATAGTACCTATTGTATATAGCAACTGTAGAAGTTTACAAGGTGCTTTTGACAGACAAAGCACACGTGACAAGTTAGTACATATTTTTTGTCTTTTATTGATAGGACAGCTGAAGGATTGGACAGGAAATGAGGAAGAGAGAGAGAGGGAATGACATACAGCAAAGGGCCACAGGTTGGAATCAAACTGAGGGCCCCTGTGCATGGGCCGCCCGCTCTACCAACTGAACTAGGGCGCCTCACACACATGAACTTCACAGTAAAGTAGGAGGCATCTTGTGTTCATGCAGGAAAACTTAAAAAAAAACAACACAAAATACTCATAGATTCTTTAAATTTTGAGGCTCTTTCAATCATTTAATGTGGGAGAAAAAAACATGACATAAACTAAGAGTTTCAGAACTATGATTTTTACTAGTTGCCAAGTTTTTCAAATAGTAGTCGACTAGTCAAATAGTCATTATTTAGCAAAGATGCACAAAGAGGCGTTCTTCTGAATAATGAAAACTGTGTTATGTATTGGTGAGGGTTCAAGCATTCTGTGACATGTCAAACTATGCAGGACTGCATTTTATAATTTTGACAAGAAAATAAAACAGCCTACCAATGTGGCTCTTCTAAACAAAAGAAGAGCAAAATAAGCAGTTGTCATTAAAGAGATGTCATCCACGACAAGTTGACTGTTGCTTACAACAGCGACCAGTGGCAAAGGAAGCTGACTAGTCAACTAGTTGATTGGCAGTTTTGGGGAGTAACTAGTTACATGTAACAAAATTTCATAATTTAATTACAAAATAAATGTAACTAAGAAAAAAAAAACTCTGCACTCTCAAAAGAGACTTAGGTGACAAGTGAAGCGGACAAAAAAGGTCACTAAGCACAAAAAGAAGAGGTACTGCACACCGGAGAGAGCTTGCAATATAGGACTGGAGCTTTTTTTTTTTTTTGGACAGACAGGTCAGAAACCTGAGGAAGATCCAGCTCAGTCGAAACATTGTCTGTACAAATTAAAGCTCCGATCCTGTATTGCAAGCTCTTGACAGTGTGCATGACTTCTTCTTTTTGTGCTTAAAATAAATATGATTGTAATCAGTTACAGTTACAAAGAAAGAATGTGTGATTAAATTAAAGTTATTTTTAAAAAATGTTGATGATTACAAAGGGGGTTACATCTAAATATTTTCTGTTTTTGATGCACATATTGTCTTCTTTTGCCATTTCTAATCAAGGCTGTTTAGCAAAGTTTGATGCTATTCTGCTGCTTTCAATTGGTTCTCTTGTTTGAATTTGCAGCATCCCACGTCTGCCATTAAAACTGTCTGGTTTGAACACTTCAGAATGGTAACCAGTTGAAAACATTTGTTAGAAATTTAGAAAAAAATCAAAAACTATAA
>JAPXVT010000015.1:18091313-18101470 GCA_029823135.1 Acanthurus reversus | reverse complement strand
TGTGTGTGTCTCAGTCTATAGCACTTCAAAACACCTAATAAAAACTCTGAAACGACACAAAGGTGTGGCGATACATGGTCTGTTGCCATCCACAGTGAAATAACAGAACAGAGATGTAAACACAAACAGGTTTTCCATGAACTTTATCATGAAAAAACTGTGATGCAGCAACTGAAGTACAATAACTGGACTTTGGTGAATGAATAATTGAGTTTCCACTGTTACTGTAAGTCACCCATTTTAGCCCTAATAGTAAATAATTGGCTAAAAGCAACTATTTCCAAACATGTGTCTAATACAACTCAGTATCCAGCTGCTACAATTCACTTGATCTCTACTGCATTATTATGCAAAAAGACTATATTGAATGTTGGATTATATCTTAATCCCTTACTGATATATAACTAAACTGTAAAAGAAGTTCAACTTCCTCAACAATACTTCCACCTCAGTGCTCCTTCCACCTGTGTAGATCCAAGATGGTCAGTGGCTGAGAGAGCAGAAGGTGGGAGCTACTTCTCAATGACAGCCAGAAAGTGTGGCACAAGAAGGCTAAAGGGTGCTAAGTGCACATCCAGGGCGGCGAGAATCCTCAGCCGTTTTGCCAAGGCCCCCTGTGGGGTGAATCCACTTGTCAGTGAAGCAGGCGGGGTGACATTTCTGCCTCACCTTAGAAAGGTCAGCCTTTAATTATCTCAAATGCCAGCAAGCACTGCACCTGCAAAAAATAAACCCAAGGATGAGCTGCGTGTGTGTGTGTGCATGTGCGTGTGCGTGTGCATGTGTGTGTGTGTGTGCATGTGCGTGTCAGGGTAAGATGGTAGCCTGCTTCCTTCACACCTAATGAGCGCTACTGTGGCTGTCCGTGCAGAACTGGACCATCTGCCCACCTGCATGCATGCATATAAACCCGTAAACACACATTCATGACCAAATATGCACACCCACACGCTAACTGTGTCAGGCAAAGTCAATAAAACCCACAACTAAAGTCACAGTACACCAACCCGCCCTTTAAATAAAGAGTATCAGATGAGGACAGTGACATCCCAGAAACATCAACAGCTTCTATGAACGTCTGTGTAAAAAATAGACTGCTGACAGTATAGGTAGACAGATTATAGACCTATAGATAGAAGACTATTATGGGCCAGTGCTTCTCTGTAATATGGGTCGGCTATGTGACGCATGACTGACTTTCTCTTTATCAGTAACAAAACTTGAGAACCACAAATCTGGGGAAGGAGAGGGGTGTTCTTGTGAAGATTACGCGTTAAACGAGTCAAATTATTTCCTGCGAGAGTGCAATCGGTGGCAAAACTCGGCGCATATCTGGCAGAGCACAACATGCAATGTTTGCTCTTGAGCTACTCACTGTAGCTATTCAACTCAGTCAATATTTGCAGGGGGCTATGGTAACAGAAAGCTCCCACACCCGCATAAACACACTGCCCCGTACACTTAGCACTCAGCCTCACACATGCACAAAAACCAACACTGCCCAGAAAGTCCCACTCCTGCTCAAAGGAGGTCGCGGAGACAAAGGGCCATAGATCATCTGCGAGGACGGCGTGCGGCAAGCTCCTTGTGTCCAGGTTTTTCCGGCATTTTTCTCTCGCTCTGAGAAAACATGGAGGGCCGGTCCCTATTGTTTACACAGCTGGCTCCATGGAAAGGATTGCTTAATATGAAATATGAAGAGAGCAAGGAGGTTGGAGGGAGAGAGTTGGGAGGAAAAGAGGGAAGGGTGCCAAGTGGGTGGGTGGGTGAATGTGGGGTGGGGGTAACGGGCCATTGCAGAGAGGGAGTTAAAGGCTATGCTCTGGACTGGGGGGACATAGGAAGTGAGCAAAACAGATACAGGGAGAGAAAAGTGTTTGGAGAAGAGGTGGCACAAACTCCAAAGGAAGCAATACAGCTGGAAGGAGAAAGCAATATGGCAGCGCTAAATCTGGGAGGAGAAGAAGAGCGCACTCAGTAAGTCCGTGGAGACTAAAGGAAAGTGAGGGCAAACAGAACATGGAGCAGAAAGCCCTGAGGTTTCCTCGTGGTGAGGGAGTCATGCCTCCTGCGGTCTGGGGTCTGTAGTGCATGTTATTCTTTCCCAACAGTTACGCACTGCTTCCACCAGTTCACCAACCCTCCGATGCTGTCCCAGCAAATCCCTCGCTCCCTCAGCTCTTTCACCTCCGTCCTTTCACCTCCATCCTTTAACACCTCATCTGAGAAAACCTCAGGCTATAACGCTTCTTCAGACTTTAAAGTTGATTTATTCCGAAAAGAGAAACAAATGTAGAATCATCAGCGTTTTCTCACAGAGGAACAGAGAATATGCAAATGACTATTTACAGTGGAGCTGCACAATTACTTGAAATTTAATCAAGGCCGCAATATGGACAACTGCAATACAGACAAATTAAATTCTACAAGTATTTATAATATTTTTTATATATCTGCAATATAAAAATGTGCTGGGCATTATTTGAAAACGCTAATTTGGTGATCCAGCTATGACCAGTGTTGGGCAAGTTACTCTGAAACAGTAAGAAGTTATTTATTACTGATTACTCCTTATAAAGTTTATACATTTACTTTACCAATTACTTTGTATCAAAAGTAATAAGTTGCATACTCGTTACTTTACTATATTACTTTGGCAACCCAACCGACTTCCTGAAAAAGTGACGCACAGCCTGTTTAGCTCCCAAAACTTCATCGACTTTATTATTATTAACAACAACCTCCTTTTTTAGGCTGCTGATTTAAAGACATGTTTAGTCATAACAGCTCTATCAGCAGCTTATTAGAACTTCAACATTAGTGACCATTCCAATCAATTAACCCTCTTGCAGAAAACAAACATATATGAGTACATGCACGAACACATCATCGTCCAAAGATATATGAACTAGGAAAAAAAACTTTTTAGTTACCCAGTAAAGCAGCGTTACTTGGATCAGTAACTGTAAAATAATCACTGTTTTAGAAATCCCTTACTTTACTAGTTATGGAGAAAACTAATAAAATTACAGTAACGCATTACTATGTAATGCATATTGCCTGACCTTAGCAATGACAACATCTATTTTTGATCAAGCAAGGCTGCAGCCAGGGTTTTATATTCTTTTTACATGACTTAAGTTATTGATTAAAATGCAGATCGTTCATTGGATTTATAATTAAAAAAATAAGAAAATAAAAGTCCATCACAATCTACTGAAGCCCAAATGGACTCATTTAAATTGACGCCCAAAAAACTCATAGTCAGTACACAATGACAGAAGACTAAGTTTATTACCCAAAGAGATAAGAGCAGCACATTCGTATGAAACCGAAAGACAATCTCTCCACGGTAAATATTAACAATGTTACATAAAGTTATTTTGATCCCATTCAGAGTAATAAACAGTGGAGGTCAGTTGTAAATGGAAAATTGTTATATAATCACAATCATAAACGTTGAGAGTCCATTGTTTACTGGCTGGTAACAATAAAACGCACGGCTTTGTTCTCAAGAGAGGAGCTGAGTGTGTCCAAACCAATGAGTAGGCACACAAACTGTATGTGCATGTGCATGTGTGTGTTCGTGTGTGTATAACTGAGGATACCTTAAAGGATAAATTTAAGATTCAATACCAGTTAATTTGGAGTATTTGTTGCACTTTGGGACAAAAGCTGAGTCCATACTGGAAAACAGCTGATTTTGGGGTCAGCAGTAATGGCCAGGGTTGGGTAAGTCTTCCCTGAAATTAATTTTAGTCGGTGTAATTTCCCCAAAAGTGATCTTAGTTCAGTTGTGTGTATGTCTGAGTGTGTGTGTGTGTGTGTGTGTGTTTATGTGTGGGAATGGGTTGGCTCTCTCAGTCCACCTCCAACTCTGTTCCAGTTAGCAGGAGAGGCCCGGCCCAAATGAAGTCCATATTTCTAAGCGTGGCTCCAAAAGACTCAACACACCCCACCCGCTGCCACACACACACACACACATGCGCACACACATGCAGAAAATCTACAATCAACACACTTACGCTGTCATATTTCATATTCCAAAACAGAGACGGGTTTACCAAGACATTTACATCATGCTCAATTCTCATAAGGGAACACAACACAGCTGGCTCAAGAGGATGTTTGATTTACGTCCAGCCAGCGCACACTAATCCACTGTGCATGTGTGTGTGTAAGTGTGTGTGTGCCTGTCTATAAGGTTGTGTCACCTTTGTGTACCTATCCAGGATATCAGGCTAACAATGTTATGCGAAACACTTTGGCACGTTTCAACACAGAAGATCCAATGACATGAGAGCTAATGACGCACTAAAGCACAGGGCCTCTTCCTGTTTATGCTGCCACTCGACCGCTGGAGGATCAAACAAGATCTGCTCCTCGGAGCGGGTGTGCCCTCTTAAAAGGGACAGTGTGACTCAATACCGGTATTTCTTTTTGAGAGTGCATAAACAAAAAGGACTGTCATGAAAGGAGAGACATTATAATTCAAAGAACTTATGGTTTACTGTGACGGAAGCAAATCTAAATCAAAGTGTATGGATTTTATTGAAGTGCATTGTTTCATGCACATTTTCCTCTGTGTGTGTGTGCGTGTGAATGCATATGTGTGTGAATCCTGTGCAGAAATGTGTTGACATGAGAATCTGAGTGTGCTGCAGCCACAACAGATAAACTGAATGTGCTGGTATAAAGCGTCGTGTAAAGCCAAAAAGCCAGTTTGACTCACTGACCTAAATGTCACTGTATTTCCAGAAGGCTTGTTAGCATCGTGTTTACAGAGGCTAAATTCAATACTTGTAACTGTGCTTGCATCTGCATATTAATAAGGCTTCATCTGCTTTTCACGATGACAGTGACAAAGTATGGAAAAAGCTCCAGTGCATGAAGGTTGACGAGAGATAACAAACCTCTTCTAAACAAGGGGCTCCAAACAGGCCAAGGACAGATACCTACGTGGCCTTTTTGTTCAGGCATGGCCTTCACAGCACTACTCTTACAGGCTTAGAGCTCCAATAGGTGAGATGGCCGAAAAACTACAAGTGTCAACACATGTACATGTAACAGGGCAATAAAGACAAAATAAACTTTCCTCAGAGATGGTTTCTGACATTTTAGGTAGTTTATAATCACCCGTTAGTGTGTTTAAGTGTTCATTGTTCTTATGTGTTTGGTTTTAATTAGTTATCTCATGCAAAAATCAGTTGGGGGGGGGGCTGGTAACCATGATTGACAACTAACGCGAACCCACAATGCAAGGCTGCCGAATGAGGCTGATACCGCAGCTGAAACCCAACATCAGCTAAGGTGGCAGCGCCTGTATCAGAGATATTCTCGATTCATTACAGCGGCAGGAAGCACAGACATATCACCCATCTTTTCTCATATGAATGGTTTGAACAACAACCCTGCGTTTTAACAGTGCAGGGGGCTACGCTGGAGGTTACCACAGCAATCTATTAGGAATTTGCACTTGCATAATTTTTAATTAGCATCTGGCCAGAAGTCCTATCATGTTGCAGCAAAAGCTCAGCCAGTTTCAGCTTGTTTCCCGGACAATCCTAAATTTTTTATGAAGATTTTTTTGTTTTGTGTTTTTTTTTTTTGCTCTGGCCAATCTGTAGCTGTTTTTCATGCAGGACTGAGTCTGCTTGGATGCAGAAAGATTTGGTCAAAAACAGTCACAGAGCAGCAAAACTGTCATTCTACCTGCTGCCGTTTGCCTAATGCCATGATGCCTTGCTTTAATTTTCTTTGTTAACAATGTCAGCAACAGTAACTTACTGATTATCCCAGTACTGAAGTTAAATCAATTGAGAACACCATGCTCCGATCTATTAAGTTCAGTATGTAGAGTATGTAGAGAATGTTAGGTAGAGTGTTTAACCATGAAAAACTGGTCTGTAATGATGCACAGCCCAGCTGGCTGCATATATATATATCTTCCTTTTAAAAATAATTTAATGTCCTCTTTTTGATTGCTTTCTTTAATTTCACTTTTATATGCCTTGTTTTGTTTTCTTGTCTCTTTTACTGTTAGTTGTTAGTTAAGTTTTGTGTGTGGGGGCAATAACACTGCGATTCATTGTGCAATCCTGTATGGTGCAATGACAATAAAGGTGAACCTTGAACATTGACTCTGGATGATGTAGAAATATACTGCATTGTATATCAGAGCAGTTGTATGAGTCTCCTTGAGAAAAGAAAGAGAGCACAACTCCACTGCACGTGTGATATTTCTTTAATATCCGCACACTGGCGTTTTCTCTGAAAACTACTTAATATGTTCGTATTTATTTCGTAGGCCTCTCGCATATGAAGCCTTCAGCCAACACACTCGGTCACTTTCCACCAAAACTGCAGCGCCAGCGTTCCAAACTTCAAGAGTCAAGGCTTTTGTGACCACTGCTAACTGGTATGTGCAGATGTGTGAGAATGTGAGTAGCAACCTGTCAACGACAAAACAGATCACTATAAGCAGACTGCAGTAACTCAACAGTAAGTAATGTTTCTCCCCACATCATCATATAAGATAAAATTTCTATGTCAGCTAGATGCTGCAGTGTGTGATCCTCAGCCATCCACCAGTGTGGACACATGTCAGATGAACGAATCATCCGGAGCTGCTGCCTGTTGTGGTGCTGGCGGCATTAAATGGCCCTGAGCAAACAGCGTTTTACACTGCATGTCACTCTTTCCCCCGAAGGCGAAATGCATATTTCCATAGCTTCGTGAAGACAAGCAGACCAACAGGAGCAGTACACGAGCACTGCGAGAACGCTTAGAGCGCCGCCTGCCAGCTGTGTGTGTGTGTGTGTGTGTGTTCATGTGTGTTTATGTTTACATGAAACAGCAGAGAGGAGGCAGGGGTTTGTGGGTCAGAGTAAACACAGATTTATATTATTGAGTGGTGGTCTACATGCTCTGACCTCTCTGGGAGGCAGACACAAATGAGGCGGCGCACATCGTGCGTTTACTGTATGTGTGAGGTTGAGTTGCTTGATGATGCCTAAGGGCCACCACACATGTGCCAAAGCTGAGAGATTATGAACATACGCCATAGTACATTCGCCAAACACACCCACACACAAACAAACAAACACTATTTACATTCATAAATCCATCTGACATCTGGGAGTTAAAGAAAGGAAGTATAAATATTAAAACAACCAATGGATTCAGCTTATAAATGTGTACGTGTTTAGTAACAGGGTATGTGACCAGGAAGACTTCATAGATGTGTTTATGTGTTAATATTTACCATATACAGTAAACTGAAAAGTGCACAGAGCCACTGAAATGTCACTTATTGGTTTAAAACCATAAGTTTTGCATTATGGAATGTGCCATTTTATCTTTTTGGAGCCATTAGTGGCCATACTTGAGTGAGGAGGTGGAGCTGAGGAGGAAACACATTGCTAGCAAAGAGTGAGTGACAGAAAGCTAGCAAGTGCTGTCAGTCAAAGCAGACATGCTCTTACCTGTGTACAACTTTAAGCCTTAAGGGATCATAACAGTGTTATTACATGTCATTGTCCTTTGTCAGCAACCACATGGGTTACATCAACCCCACCCATTTTTCCAAAAATTGCTTTACCTATGAGATATCGTGTTTGTTGAGATTTGTCCGGATTTGATTAACTTCACAGAAAGCACATGAAAATTGGTGACCACGTTAGTTAAAACGAACGTCTGCGTCAAAATCCTTCCTTACACTAATATTCGAGCTAGGAGGGCAGTACTTATAAGGACCTATTTTTCCAGACGTAATACCTTTTGTTTCAGCGGCTCCCTTCTCTCTCTCTTGCTCAGCAATTTTTGATCAAAAAAACGCAAAGATTCTCTTTGGAAGTTTGAATTAGCTATACCTAACAACTTTCACCTGTCCTGTAGTGTCTCTACAACCCGCTTCAATGTGAATGGCAGTGAATGAGGTTTAAAAATGCAGTCCGAGATCTACTAATATACACAAATGGTTGAATTTTAACAACATTTTTAGAAGATAGAGCAATAACTTATTGTACAGTTGTCATGACTGTGGAAATTAGCTCTAAAGATTAAAAGTGTTCTTTTTTTTCAGTCAGGCTGTAAACATGTTAATTTTTGCTGTAAAGTTGGGCATTGTAATACAGGGCTCTATAAGAACTGACTTGCTATTAGAGACTGCCTCAAGTGGCCATTCAAGGAACAGCAGTTATTGACCCAGAGGTGGCCGCTTTGTACGTACTCCAACTTCAATTAAGAAATCAAAACAGAGATTTAATTAGGAAGAAAGAAAGTGAAAGATTCAGGTAAAGTGTGAAGACACTGGAAAAAGTAGAGAACTTAAAAAAATGCAGAAAAAGAAAGAGACAGAAAACAAGAGCAAGACTGTGAAAATCATCCTGTCCTCTTTCTTCCCACCATACGCTCCCTCTTTCTAATTCAAACACATACACACACTCTGTGAACAAACAGCAAACATATTTCTGCCTCTCTTCCCCCGCCTGCTCTCCAGGAGTCATAAAACTCACATTTAAAAATGCATGGGCTCCATAAGCTGCCAGGCCTATCTATTAACTGTGTTATAGTGTAGCTGGCTATAGCTGCTGACGGCAGCCAGGGAATGCTGCTTTCCATTAGGGGAGGGAGAGAGAAGAGGAGGAGGAGGAGGAGGAGAGGGGAGGAAAGGGGATGAGGGATGAGGAATGAAGGGAAAGACAGAATTTACTCATTTTTCTTCCTCCCATGGCACTGCAATCTGATGCCTGCGCGTTTGGGCATGTGGAAGAGGGGGAGGCCGCGACTTCAACGTGTAAGCCTGCAGAAGTTAAAATATGTAACTATATCAATGAAAGGCTGTGTGCCCGTGTTTGTGTGCGTGCGTTTTTTGCACGTTTGTTGTGTGTGAGTCTGTGGCTGAGGCGAAAAGTAATTGATTCGAGTGTTTCTGGGAGATTTTCTCCAGTGTCCTTAGGCGCTCACCTGATGACTATTGATTGGTTAATTGATTGATTGGCATTCAGCCGACAGTGAGTCAACAACATCATCACTCTTCATATGGACTCGGGCGCACAGCCCCCCCCCCCGCACACACGGCCAGTCTTGCTTATCGTGATCCTTTAGAACATTTACAAAGTTAATCTGGGATTCGGGAACATTTAAAAACAACTGGTCTGACTTTTTCCTCTCAAACTTTGCATCAATGTGCACTTTGTAACATTATTCTCTGCCGCCATTTTCCAATTACAATGTGGCTGTTTTCCCTCATTACAAAGCTGCCTGTCAATCTGTGCTAGCTTCCACTTTGATCATTATATATAATGGAACCACAACCACTTTTACACTGGCTTTGACATAGCATCTAAAAATCAAATGTGACCATTAACCATGAAAAGAGAAAATGGCTCTATCTGACTGTTCTCATTTAACTATGCAACCCTCCTCACCTAAGCGTCCTTGAGCAAGACACTAAACATCAACCTGCACTTGATACGAGCATCTGCTTAATGTCTTTGAATTAAAATGTAAATGAGGTTTTCGATGGTTTGGGTGATCTTCAACATGCCGGTGTGCATTTCGTCTTGATGGTGTTTTTTCCCTCTCCTCAGCCCCACCTCTCTGTGCACGTGCAAGTCAAACATAGGCTATGAAAATTAATGAGATAGCACCTAAAGCAGTGGTGACACTTACGAACAAGGCTCCTGTCCCTTTTAATGGACCATATAGACAATGTCTGTGGTATTTCAATTAACAGACAATGGGGCGACATGAAATAATGACATATAGGAAGAGTTGAGTGACACGTAAGAATGAGGTGGTAACGGCAGCACCTATCCCTTTAATGGACCATCCTGGCTGAGCGCAGACAATAGGAATTAATAGGAAATGTAAAATTATGATGTAGGCCCTGTCTAAAGGGGTGAGTGACACCTGGGAGTGAAGCTGTTACATCTTAATGCACTGCTGCCACCGGGATGAATCAGCTCCGCATATGGGGGGTGGAAACCATCTGAAGGCCGCTAATAGCAGCCGCTGTCAGTCCCACATTAACCTTGAGAACAGCCAGGGGACTGTGTTAGCCCTGCTGACCTCTCTTTTTCACACACACACACACACACACACACACACACACACACACACACACACACACACACACACACACACACACACAC
>JAPXVT010000015.1:17984288-17995650 GCA_029823135.1 Acanthurus reversus | reverse complement strand
GATGGCCAGATGTGTTAGGAGCTCAGTGACAGGCACAGAGATTAAGGTCACACTGTCCAGGTTGGATTAGTGCCAGTTGCTACATGATGCTAATGGACTGGCAGTGCCAGGGGGAGTGAAGGCATAGGTAGGCTGGCAGATGTCGACATAAGGCTTTTATGTTTGTGCCCGGCCCCTCCTCCCACACGGGTCCCTGGCCCCTCTGCTCGCCAACTTTACTCTGCCCCAAACAGATGAGGGATAATTTAAAAGGCTTGGTAGCAGCAGCTGGGATTATGAAGGGGCTGTGCCACCCAAAGGTCCAACCTATTGATCTAATAGCAGATAGAGTTTTGGCCCTCTTACGGTCGATCTTCTGTCTCATTTTCTCTCTTACTAATCCACACTCCAGCGCATTAGGTCTGCAATAAACATGACTTCTGTGAAGTTTATTGCTATCAGTCAGTGATAAATCTGCATCAGAAAGTCTCAGTCTGTGAGGTAGTCTGTGTTAAGTAATGTATTAGATTGCCTTATTATCCTTATCAAAATGTACAGGTGTTATATGTTGTTGTCTCTGCACCCTCTAGGGGCAAGGAGATAAAAGGCACTGAAGCAGGAGGGGAGCATGAATAAACTGCATGATATGTACTGTTTTTGTAAACCTGCTGCTATAGCTGACCCCGGATCAGGGCACAAGAAAAACAGCTGTGAAGTTTAACTAATGTCTGACCCAAAAGCAGGACTCAGACACAGGCTTGTGATTGTTCCAATGCGACCTTTTGTGAATTTAAAGGAGGCTCAGAGACATACAGTAGAGCTAGACAGATCCACAGAGGGATGATGAACACGAGGCACAAGTGAACGCAAAATTAATTAAGTTTAGGTTGGACCCTTTCTTCTCTTCACCGTAATGTGGGTAACTGTCGAGCCAGGGTATTATAAGAGCTTGATGAGTGGATGAGGTGGGCACACTGACTGACAACAGGAAGACAGAAAAACACACACAGACAGAGCGAGAGGATCAACAACAAGCACAAGGACATAACCAGCAGAACACACAAGGAATGAGGGAGAGCACAGACGAACCATGTCAACATTAAAGATGGAACAAAAACAGGAACAGAACAGAATGCAACGCAGTGAAGTGTGCAACGCAACACAACACAACACAACCCATTGAGATACAATGCAGGGATTTCCCTGTGTGTTTTTTTTTGTTTGTTTTTTTTTATCAGAACCACACCTGAGTAAGTTATCACCTGTCAAAATGTAACAATGCAAAACTGTAATTTGCTGTAAGAGTTTTACCTGCCATGACAATGTAGCTGGTATTGTTTTACGTATGTGTGTGTGTGTGTGTGTGTTTGTGTGTGGGTGTTTTTGTGTGTGATCGTAGCAAAATGTGTTTGCGGACACACCTATTGTAGCGGGAACTACCACAGAGGCGGATTCGAGGACCAGGTGTTTATATGTTTGCAGACAGAATTTGCCAAAAAAAGTAACTTCTCAACGTTCAAGATGCAGTCACGCAACTCCACAGGTCGAGTACGAAGACGGGTGTGGCCTCTCAACTTTATGCCAATGGCCTCAAGCTGCAGATCAGTGTATCCCAATCTCAGTCAGTCCAGTCCACTCTAAGAAATTAGTTAAAATTAGAGACTATATTGTGATGACATCATATCAGCCACGGCAACAAATTGATTTGTATGGCCGCACCGTGGACTATTCATTTAAGCCCAGCCGGCTACTTTATTACATTAATTTTTCACTCTAATAAAATAGTTTGAGAGATACTGGCACGAAATGACAGATTTTGTCAAAGCCATAGCTTCCCAACCCCGCAAAATGCAGTCACAGAACTTTGCAGATGTATGGTTGAAATCAAAAAGATGCACTCAGAACTAAGTACTCCTGTATCAGTCTAGTTATAGTTAATGAGTCCTCAAGGGTCATAATCTTTACATGTTGATTGAATTTGCTGCTTGTGTGATCCCATCACATCATTATTTTTTACTATTGGTTAGTCTGTTGGTAATTTTTGCCCACAAGTTCCCAGAGCCCAGAGTTAAATCTCTACAATGATTTTGTTGTCCGGTCCAAAAACTCAAAAATGTGTGTTTATAAAGATGAATGAATAAACTACAGTATGCGTGTTAATGGTAATAAAGGAGTATGTCACACAGTGCAAGAATTAGACATGTTTCAGCAGTTTTTTAACACACATGCAATAGTTTTTAGTCAATTTAATTTATTGTTTGTTAAGATCTTTTTTATTTCTTAATCAGCATATCATCAGACTTACCCTCTATAGGGCATATCTAGTTTTTCATTGACAAATATTAAGTCAAATGATGGTTTCTTTTACTACATAATATCACCCAGCAGAGGGGCAGGAAACAGAAAACAGACGCAGACAGTGAAGGCAGCTCAGCAGACAGTGAACTGGCTGAGCAGGCAGGCAGGCAGCAGGCAGGCTTGCTCCTCCGGGGAATGGATGGAAACGGGAACATGAGTCCACATTTCTAGACAGTGACTGGCCTAGTTTCAGGAAAACAGTCCACGCTCTATGTCTCTCCCTCTTTTTGTTCTGTCTTTTTCTTCAGCGCCACAGTGGAGCAGCTAAACAAATCATGCAAAGTTAACATCAAAGTTTTGCTCTCAAAGGTCACTGGATCTCTAATAGAACGGTCGACCTCTGTGCGGCTACAGGGACGAGGTGGAGCCCACGCAGGCAGCGCTTTTGGGAGTTGGCTGTCATTACTTTTTGTAATATTTTTCCGTATGTACCCTCATTGCCTGATCTACCAACCCTCCATCTACATATCTCATTATTTTTTTAATACCCCCCTCCTTTCCCATCCCTCTCTGTCAGCCTCTCGCTTCCTCTCCTGTCCCTTGTTTTAAGGACACGGGCTTGTTGAAGTGGAAAGCCGGCCTGTCGCTTGATATTACGGCCTACAATGGACCCAGAGTGACACAAGGTGTGCCGAGCCAAAAAAAAACAAATCCAAGCAGAACAGATCGGACGACTGCATTAGCTCGCTTTCTCTTACTCTTTCTTGCTTCTCTGTGAGTCCCTGTCTCACCCATGCAAGACTAGACTAGAACTAACAGAAATACTTAGAACAAAAGGAGTGTGGAAGAGCGGTTATGATGGAAAGCGAAATGACTGTAACAGTTGGTAATAGAAAGAGGAAGGACGGGACATGAGAGAAGGACAGTGAGTCTTTGGAGCGAGCTGTAATCCAATAACAGGTCTTGTGAAAAGCCGACCATAAAAACTCCGCAGAGGTTATGTGGGGACTTAGCCAGACATACAGAGCATGTCCAGTTGGCAGACGAGAATGATGGGACAGTGAAGGGCAAGTGAGAGAGAGAGTGGACAAGAGGACAACAGGTTTGTTCATTTGTTAATCCCCTGAACCCCCCCCCGCCTCCAATACGTTCATCCCAATCTTTCGCTCCAGTGAAAAGCCACCTCCCCCCACTACACTGTGATAAGATTTCCCTGGAGAGAGTCAGATTGTACCACTCCACCCCCACCTCGCTGCACCTCCTCTCCTCTGCTTTTTCTGCTTCAACCTTCCTCTCTCTGTCGCTTCCTCGTCTCTTCGTCTCCTGCCATCATATCGCTCATTCCCACGGCACTGATGTGTGAAGAGCACTGGGGGAAAAACCTCCACCATGGGGCCTCTTAAGTATTCAAGGTCACCGCTTGACAAAGTGTACGCCGCAGCGCATGGAGAGTTTCACAAGGCATGTGATGTTTTGTAATATTTGATGCGCTTCCCTGCAAATCTGATATGTGTGTTCGTGTGTCTGTGTGTGTGTGTGTGTATGTGTGTGGGGGCGTGCTTGCATGTATGTGTGTTTGTGCAATTTGTGAAACAGGATGACCTGTGGACAGGGCGTGTCCTGGCAGTGAGAGTGTTTACACTCTTTCAGACTTTCTGTTCCAACATCATCAGTCTTTCTTCACGTGGAGTTGGCTCATATTGGTTTAGTTGTAGTTTGGTAAATCAACATCTTATCACACACGTCTGACGTCTGGTGAAAACCTTGAATCTGCAATGTGACAACTCTCCAGGAAGGAAACTGTTTTTCAGCTCGATAGCGCAGCGAAATGCAGCCTGTAGTCCCTTTGTGCCACTACTCAAACAGAAGGATATGTCGATGTTGGGTCGATAATCAATAACCTAATGGAAAAAACTATTATTAAATTTTTAAAAGATGAGATAAAGCTGGGGTAGGCAGTTTATTTTTGGTGTCTTTGGGCAAAACTTCTTTAATAACCTTTCAGCATATTGTAATTCAGGTGGTTTGAAAGAATTCTACACCTCTGCACCTCTTCTTGTCTCTGTATTCAGGCTTTGGACTGTGACTACAGTGCCCTCAGATGGAAAATTCGCCAATATTGTACTGTGGCCTTGAGATTATCGTATTTTACCAAAAATTATTGTACATATAAAAAAAACGAAAAAGGGCCAAAAAACTACACAATGGCAGTACCATGCCCTGCACATTATATTAATGCAACAGCACAGAGGCTCTGTCCTTTGAACGAGACGGCAAGGGAACTGAAGTCACTCAGAGAAATGGCAAAATTATCGAACCTTTGGCCTTTTTTGGTATTATTATTATTATTATTATTATTTCGTACATTGTACAGAGGGCAAAATTATTGTGCAAATACGATAATTATCGTACATCTGGCAACACTGTGTAACGGGCACTTCAGAGAATGAATATTCCCATTGGCTGCTCTGTGCTGCACTGCAACAGGTGATGTCACTGTGAGCTGATTGGCTGTTGAAACAAGTGACTTGCCTTAGGCTCTAAAATTGTCCTCTGGCGACTTGACAAGCTGAATTGAGTTGCAGCCGGTTTGAGTTCAGTTTACACCGCTGCAACTTTCCTGGCAGCTGTTTCATCTTGTCGTAAATCTTTGGTGTAAACTGGACTTGAAAGAGAGAGCCGCGACAAACAAAATGAAAGGTGAGCTGGAGCAAAAACAGGGAGAGGAGGGTGCAGCATAGTTGCTTCCTTAGGAGTCTCATCTTTAAGGCTAGCTTGATTTCCAGACATTACCAACCACTGCCTTAAGGAGTCTCAAAAAGCTGTTCTTTTGTCTGAATGTACTCAGTGCTTTAAGTGGAAAAAAATAAGTGCAGGTACTTCCCATATTCACCTGATGGCATGTGAATCAGGTAGCCAGTATCAGCATTACTGTCTATTTTTTATCCCTTTGCCTTTCCCTTTTTATCCAACATTGTTGTGACTCGCTCCGAAACACAGCCGGCGGATTTTGAGGGACAACAGAGCACGGAGCAAAAGCGCAGCAGAGCCATTCCAGAGCACACATGCAACCTTAATCCCGGAGTTAGTGAAGGGTTGTAGCGTTAATGAAGATGTCCTACTTCCGCAAGAACAAACAAGTCAGCGTCGCGTAGTCTGCAAGAAAAGAGAGAGATGAGTGTGACATAGTGCGCCCTAATGTAATGAATCGCCAAGAGACACTCTGGTACGGAGAGAACAGGGAAGAGTATTGGGAGCTTGGGAGTGGTCCTGGTACGCCAGGAGGTAAAATTTAGAAGTGGGGATACTGCGTACTAGTGCATACCGGCCCACTTAAAGCACTGGTTGTACTTCAGTGGATACTTCAGTATCTCTTGCCAGGTGGCAGCAGGTTCAACAGACTGATTGTGAAAGGTCTTTTAATATCCTTTGGGCTCTGCTCAAGCAACTCTCCTCACTGGAATCACTAATGCTCGGTAGATCTGTACCAATAATGTTTCATAAAGTTTAATAAACCTAAATAATGGCTGGTGTTTCTCACCCATAGATGAGACAGTGATCTTTTCACTGGAGCTAGAGCACACATGTCCTGACAGCTGAATGTTTGGTGGATAGCTATAACATAACATAAATACAATATCCCTGGTTCGATTCCAGCAGGGTGCCTCTGTTGCACGTCACCCCCTCTTTCCCTGTCATTCCCTGTCTGCCTCTGTACTGTCTGCTATAAAGCTGATGCAAAAGTGCCCCAAAAATAAGCTTTGAAAAATGGAGATAAAACATGAAAACCACTAAAAATCTGTTTTCCCAAGGCTGCAACAATAAATTTTAATCGGCTCTGCTTGCTTTGCTGTAAGCGAAACTTCAACAACAACATGTGCTGAACAAAACGGAAGCCAAATGTAATACGATGCAATAAAACACACTGCTATCTATCAAATGTGATGGAAATGATAGAAGACTCTCTCACACTCATTGCGACACATATTGTGAGTGACAGTGATGTACGGGGCTGCGGCCATCAGCCAGGCTAACATTGATCAGGATTGGCTCTCCTCTGACCACCAAATCAATCATGTCTATTGATCCTCCGCCATTGGAAGAATGTGTGTGAATATTTGGGAATGTTTGTCCTTGCAGGCTATAAAGAATATGATGTTAGCGTGTTAAAATGAGAGGAAAATCGATGCTGATTTACTGGGTTGTAATGCTTGAAGAGACCAGGCATAGAAAAGTAAATAAGCTGCACTAAGCTTATATTTTGTGCTCTCCATGAATAATAATACAGACATGGCTCCTCTCTGGATCTATCGGACAATCCAAACCATTTGTTCTCCTTCTTAGAAAGGAATGAGAGAGGAGGGGTTAGACATGCCAAATAACAAACACTAGGAAAAGTGATGTGAAGATTTTATTATAATGACTGAGACAAAAAGTTTTATGTGCTTTGGAAGGAGATTGTAAACACTGCTCATCTTGCCTCCCACTGTTAGACAGAGATCAGAGTGGAAAAAGAGGAAGGAGAGAGCAAAAAGAGTGGAAGAGACATGGCCCTGAGACCTGTGTGTGTTTCGAGGCTCTCCCTCAATAGTCCATTTCTCCACAGTCAGCCCAGGTGGAGCTGAAAATGTTTGACACAGGCACGGTGATAAAAGGAGAGAAATGAATGTTACAGTGGGTGGGATGAGAGAGAGAGGGATAGAGAGTGTGTAAAAGGGAGAGGGGGGAGGGGGGGGATACAAATGATCACATGCTGGTGGAATGAAGCATACTCCTGCTCCTCTTATCTATCTAGGGGAGGAGAGGAGACGAAGGCAGAGTGAGTATCACACTGGGACCAAAACATAAAAATCAGATGGAGGAAAAAGAAGAAGTGGAGAGGGGGTGGGGTGCGTGGTGGGGGGTGGGGGTCACCAGACCTCCCCTTTAAAATCAACGACTGGAACATAAAGCGCCTGCCTTTATGGTTTAGGAACAATGTCCTGCATTCTTGTTCTTAACCGCAAAACTGCGAGGAGCTTAACCATTCTGCACACACACACACACACACACACACACACACGCACATGCACAACGGCATGCGCACACGCCTCTTGCAGACGTCCTCGTACACATGTTCATGCACAGAGGTGCACAGACTTTTTCTTTTACACATGAAAGGGTGGAGGAGGTGGGGGTGCTGTGTGTTGGCGGTGGGGCCAGCGCAGGGCGGCTGTTGTGAGTGCGTGTCTTTTTATCAGGTGAAGGAGAAGCAGGGAGAGGTGGGGAGGGGGGGAGCGGTGTAAGATTTATCTGCTGCCGTCGGAAAACTTTGACCCCAGAGTTGTAAATCTGTCAAAGGAGTCTAGCCAGCTCAACAGGAAACACGAAGAGGAAAGAGGGGAGGTGGGGGTGGGGTTGGCTGGCATGTTTGGGGTGGGGTGGGGGGCTGGGGGTGGGGGGCAACCATAAGCTCAAACATTTCAAAAGGGTCACTTTTCAGAGTGAGGGAGTGTGTGGGGAGGGACGGGGGTCCCCGCCATGTTTACAATCCTGAAACTGATCCCTCACAGCCGGCGAATCTCCCTCCAGCTTTTACTGCCATCCCATCATTCCCCCCAAAATAAAAAAAAGATTAAAAAAAAAAAAAAAACAACCTCACACACACTGTGCAGGAAATGGCTGTTTTGATATATGAATGCTTCAAATGTCTTTTTGTGCTTGTAGCATAAGTCATTTACGATGCAGCTTCCAGTGATTACGTTGAGCTTGTTCCACACTTTAATGACACACTGGAAGAATTCAGGGAAGCACGAGTGGTATTAAGAATGTCACTAGGAAATCTATGAAAATAAATAAAAAAGCATCTTTTTCTCTCTGTGTAGGGCTTCCATGCACAGCGAGTTCCACCACAAAATGAATATTCATGTTTTTTTTCTTTCTTTTCTTTTCTTTTCTTTTTTTTTTGAAAAGACTGATGCAAGACAACCAAATCCTCAAAGACATCTGAAACGCTATTGGAACTATGAAGTCTATTTATCACCTACTACTTTCTTTACATACATTTATTACACGTTTCAGTGCAACTGAGCACATAAACCCAGTGTTCTCATTAGCATTATGTCAGACAGCTAAAGGATTATAGAACAGTTATTGATTAAGTCTCTTTAGCGCCCTAGAAATATCATTACCCTCGGTTAAGACAGTATTGAGCAACTGTGTTTAAATCATATTTTGCACTAATGCAGTTGTTAGATAACTCAAAATTTATCTTAATGAAAAAAAAAAGTTTTAGCAAATTTAACAACAACCAAAGAGAAAAGCAGAGATCACAGTCCTGTAAAAACTAACAAAGCATCAGTGGTGTAGTGCAGAGTAGACACAGGTACACGGAGTATACCCACTTCTCAATCCCCTCTGATCCTATCTGATGCAAATAAGCTTTTCCAAGAGACTGTTTACAAAAGAAACTACTGTCCCATGGACTACTTGCAAGGTTTTTCACTTGTGTAATTATGTAGTTGTCTCACCCTCTTGTCTGTCTGTGGGTATTATTTGCAAAATCTGCACCTCTGTTGTGGCTACTGTTAATTTCATAATTTTCTTTACACCCTGAAGTTAAGCAGCAGAAGTTAAGTGGCAAGTGACATGTCTACCACTGTCCCATTTTTAGATGAGCTAAATATGCAAGAGCAGTCTTACATGCCTTTGTTTGTAACACATCATTGTTTAAAAAGGGCCCTTATTCTTTGCTGGATGGGCTGCTTCAAAGAGAGAATTGGGGGCATAAATAAAGAATATACCCACGTCTCCAGGCACCACTACACCACTGCAAGGCGTGATCATGTTTGTAAGAGGACAGAGAATTGACAGCATGCTAGCAGCCCAGCAAAGCTGCACTTTGCACGGTGGTGCTTTGAACAAAGCTAACATCAACATGCTAACATAAACTCAGTTAGGCCTACAATGCTAAGAAGTGGATGTTAAGCAGGGTATTCTTTTTGCATATGTCACACATAATTCTAAATAATAAATAAATGTTATCTGCCATGTTGTTAGAGTTGCAAACAAAAAACCTTTTTGAAAGGGAGGGATTATAATGTTAAACTGGAGTATGATTCCCCACACTGCAAAGTGTCCAAAACACATCAGCTAAGGTAAAGGTACCTTACTGGTTACATATACAGTGAAATTTGGTCTCTGCATTTAACTCACCCCTGAGGAGCAGTGGGCAGCCACAGCGCAGCACCCAGGGACCAACTTCAGATTCTAAACCAGTACCTTGGTCACCAGTACCGACTGGAGATACATCTAACATATTTTAATGGTGAGGCACCTAGAGGAAACCCACACGAACACGGGGAGAACATGCAAACTCCACCTAGAAAGGCTTTGTCCCAACTGGGAATTGAACCCTAGACCTTCATGCAACGAGGCAACAGTGAAAACCACTAAGACACCGTGCCACTTAAAATGTACATACGATTTTATCTGTGACTACTGGGCTGTTGGTGGTGTTTTCCAGGTTTAGGCATCCTTTTTAATTTAGACAAAACTTTATCTTGCTTCTTTAAATGTCAGATAACAGGCAGTAAGGCAGTACAAACATTTCATGATTACTGCTTTAACAATAAATGACATATTTTAATTTCTGGTTTGGCACAGTGTAAACGTGGATCAGAATACAAAATGTTTGTTTTTGTTAGACCATGTATATAAAGCAGGAAATGGGTGGGCCAGTATTAACAAAACAAGCCTTGACCTCTATGAGTTTCTCCTCCAATCTATAGGTAATCTATTGTGTTGATTCACATTTAAACTTTCATGTGCTGATTTTCAGCCAGACCCTGTTTTCATATGAAGAATCCCCTAACTAGCAAACATTTCAACATAAATTTTTGATTTTACTTTCTAGATTGAGTCTTCACCCACAGTCCTTTTCTCTCCGACTCATTTTCACAGACTGGGAATTTTGAAAATTCACTGTTTGAGCACCAGTCTTATTTTTTATTACAAGTCCTTGCACTGCACCAGGTTAACATAGTTATGCATAAATAATAACCTGAAGTTTGCAATTAATCTAAACGCAGAGATAACCTGTTTGCACTTCCAACAACATGGCACCGTGGTCAGTGCCCCCAAATATCTGTTTGTGTGTGTGAAAGAATAATGTTTACCATGTTTACTCTTGGTAGGCTAACACAAGTTTGCATGCTAACATTTATTGTTAATCAACACAAAGTGGATCTGAGGCTGATGGGAGGGATATTAGCCTCGCAAAACTGTCATGCACAATGTGAAAATGTAGATTTCGACTGCCATGATGCTCATTTTAAAGGGAACACAGACATGTGTCCCAAGTTTTATGGCAATCCATTTAAAAAGATGTTTCAATGAAAACCACAAATGGCAACATGGTGCTTCTTGAGTAAATGTCAGGACATAACTGAAAACATCAGGTTTTGTCTTCTTACTATAAAAGTCTGAACAAAATTTTGTGGCAATCCAAAGAATGATTGTTGAGATAACTCAGAGTGGACTGACAAACCAACAGACTGAAACTACTGGATTTTAGACAATTAAAAAAATATGTAATTAAAATAAAAGTGTGACACCTTTGCATGAACTGTATATGCTGTATTTTTTATGGTTGAATGTTCAGCAAATTCAAGTCAAGTTGTGTTGCCCAGTTATTATGTTTTGGTAGACTCCTCTCTTCTTTTTTGCAGGAAGTGTAGTAGACATACAGCTCCTCGATCTGTACAAGTTTAGCAGCAAGCATCTGTCATGCATACCATTAAAGGGACCATACCTTCACTTACCCTGTACCAAGACAAACAGTACTGCGGTGAGAAAAGATAGAGTTTGAGCACAGAATCGCTACAACCAATGAATGTGTTTCTTTTTGTGTATTTACTTGAGATGACTTGTGATTTAAGATGAAATGAAACATGCATTTTCAACCTTTTTTAACCCTTTTGGATCATATCCCTGATCACAGCGTGCACCCATTTAACAATGTATGCCAAAAAACTTACAAAAATTAAATTTCTTTGTATTCTTATTTCGAAGTCTGATCTATATATTTTTTAATACATGTTAAAAT
>JAPXVT010000015.1:17621084-17636061 GCA_029823135.1 Acanthurus reversus | reverse complement strand
GAGAGAGCGCGAGAGAGAGAGAGAGAGAGAGAGAGAGAGAGAGAGCAAGAGAGAGAGGAGAGGTTGAAATGTGTTGGAACAATAAGAGACAAAAAGACAGCGTGCAACGGAGAGCAATGATAAAATTAGGGATAATTGAACAGAAGAGCTTTTGAGTGTGAAAAAAGAAGAGTCAGTACACAGTGGAAGTACAAAGAGAGGACGGAGAACGAAGGAGAGAGATCAATCTAGCAGCTGAAGTAAGAGAGAACGAGAGAGCGCACCACAGTGGAGAGAGAGTGCATGAATGTGTGTGAGAGGGAAAGAGAGGAGAGAGACGGCTAAACCGGGGCACGGAGTAGGTGAAAGTGTGTGTGTGCGTGTGTGTGTGTGTACATGAAAAAGAGAGAAAGAGGCTGCAGAGTACAGTGGTTCAGGCTGGCTCAATCTGATGCACACTGAAGACTAGACTAGAAGGCATGAAAATGTGATTTTGATGTTCTTTTCCTCCTCTATATTTTATCAGCTGGATCTTTTTTCTCAGCTTCCAGCCCCGGCCCCTTTTTACTCTCTTTGTGGTTTATCGAGGAGGTAACAACGGATAAAACGAGGAGCAGCACAACCCGAAGACTAGAAGGTATTTACTTTTTCGAGCTCTCTCTCTTTTTTTTTTTTTAAAAACTATGATTATTTGGTTGGAATTTGCTTAAATAAGTAGAAATCGTGCAAGCATTTCTCAATCGAAGTCATGTAAAGTGTTCAGAATACAAAAAAAGCTGCAGAAAATTTAAAGAAACAAAATGATGATAGAAAACTAGCGTGTGTGAAATACAAGCGGTATATAAAAGACATGCAGTAAGAAGTATTATGCATACAAAGAAATGATCTTCAGCACAGCAAGGTGTGGAGAAGAAGAAGAAGTGCGTGCTGCTGAGATTGGCATAGAGAGAGGGTGGGTACAGGTCCTCTGAGGTCTGATTCACATGTTTTATGGAGGTGGAGATGAAGAACAAAGTGGGACAGAGAAAGACAATCATAAAGCTTTCAAAGAAAACTCTAAAGTACTTGCACATATCTGTCCAGAGCAGCTTTACCGTGGATGAGTGAGAGCGGACTGCTCCGCTGCAGTGCATATAGCTTCATTAGACATGCTTTATAGAAGCTGTAATGCAGATTTATTTGCATGTAATTTGAGTCATAGAAGTTACACAAAGACATTGAGGTGACTCTCTAACCAACAGGATTGCTGCCAGACATTTTTTTAGTGGACGCAGTGGGCAGTGATGGTGGAAAAGTTCATTTCTCTAAATGAGGCTTTGCTAAATCCAACTTTATTGCCTCAATTGAATCCCTTGTGACTTGTTAAGACCCTGTTTCATATAGATTATTCCATGTTCGTTATGAATCATAATTGCTCTTTATATTGCAGTGCTCTATAACCACTCCCCCACAGTTACAAAGCAGGTTATGACCTGTTGTATTGCAGCGAGGCATGCAAGAAGAAAATGAGGGAATAATTGATTTAACAAGCTAAAAATCAGTCTGAACACTGGAGTAAAATGTGTTAAACTTATGCTTATGTAATGTAATACCTATTTTAATGCTAAGCAGACATTTGGAGCTTTGTATTATATTTTGTGGAATCAAGTGAGAGCTCATCAACACCCACATTTCACACACTTCTGTAGCTGAAACTTGTTAAAACCATTCGTGGTGTCAGCTGAAGGAAAGGTGAAAACCCTCTAAGGACCCCTGAGAACTGACTCACACACACACACACTTGTTCAGACACACCTAAATGCCATGATGTGTTTCAGCTCTGTGCACTTTTCATTCTATAGATGCAACATAATTGACTTTGCAGAGCCTCCTATGACCTGCCCCACTCGCAGTAATGCACAACAAGCAATCCTGGCTTACAGCATATTTTTATCTCAGAGAAGTGCGCCTGAGGGGATTCATTTGGAAAAGAGAGCAAATAAACCAGGCAATTTAGAGTAGAGTGGGCACACCAAGATAAATGACTTCCTAACCAACCCAGAACAATTGATCACAATGGAACAAAGGAAGCCGGGTGATGTTATCAATCGAGAGGGACTTGGAGTGATTATACGTAATGTGTGACTAATGCCAAAAGAAAATGTGATTATGAAACAATTATGTGGAAGATGGAAGACATTAAATAAACCCAACTGGCCAGAAAGCTTGATGTCTCAGTGGAGATGTGTGTGTTTCTCTGATTCAGGAAATTTCCACCATCACTGCCTACTTTTTCCCACTCCATCCTGTCCTGCTGCTCCTCTCTGCCCGGTCCTGTTCTGTCCTCACCCATCTCTCAGAGAACGGAGTCGATAAACAGGCTGGTCAGAGCAGCAGATGTAAAAATGCTATATGGTTCAGTAATTCTCCAGGGTTTGCTCTGGAGAGAGTGGAGGACAAAAGACAGACATGTTGGGAGAATATTTTCAGTGACAGCTCTGCTGTGGAGGAACACAGTTAGGCTCTACTAGCTGCAAGCAGCTACAGTATCTATCAACAAACATGCAAAGCTCACAATGACATAATCCCCAAATCAGTCCCATGGGAGTATTAAACTGGGCTACATCTGTATGAAGCCGAAAAAAGTAAAATACACATGTGCCAATTCAAATCCATATACTTGAACAGACACACACTCATTAGCTCTTAATTCAGGGACAAACAGTACAAAATCTATGCAAAGAAATGCCACAGAATATCCTCCATCTGACATTTAAACCATCATCAAATAACCTTCAGAAGTAATTTCACATGTAAATAAAAAATTACCATCTAATCTGATTTTTAATGAACTTCTAATTGTTATTTGCAGAACTGACAGACTCTCATTGTTGTGCTCATTAAGATGGAGCGCAAGAGAAGAGCTGTTTCCCCTGACTCTGCAGGCTTTTCATTATTACGTACAGGGAGATTTCCCCCAGGGGAAAGATCTGGAGGACTGCCGTAAGCTATGAAAACAGAAGCAGGCAAACTGCAACACATGCGTCATTATGAAGAGCTCAAATAGCTTTACGATTTCTAAACACAAATTCAACTTAATTATTGAAAACCACAGACACACTCCACTTGCACAGATGTCTCAGAGAGCAGCTGCTTGGTTTTAAATGCACTAATTAAAGAGATTCTATACTTGGGAGCTCTGAAAGTAACAATGTTGAAGATTTTCTCAATTTGGTTTCTTTGGTGACACCTATGGTGATTAGCAGTAATTGCAGGCATAGACATTTTCGGTGTTGCGTGTGTGATGTGAGTAGGTTTGCAGTCTGTAGTCATCCATCTTTCGTCAGTTTCGCCTATGGGAAGCATTTACCCCCAAGCAAGTCTGCTGTGTTAGCTCTGCCCACCATCTCTGGCTGGCCAATCACTAGCGGGAGATATAAAACACGATACTAACTCTGCGCTAAATGTGATTTTTCCCAAGACTGTCACCACAAGCAGCCAGTTGTTTATACTGCAAACCACGAGGGCTTTTATCAGTGAGCCATCAGCTCAATTACCATTGTGTTACATCACTCAGTGATACAGTAACTTCAGGATAGAATATGTAACGTAGAAGAGACCATATAAACGCCCCCTTCTGGGTATAGTCACAACATCATAAGTTGAATTTGTCAGAAAGCTCAGAGTTCACGAGTTGTGACATGTTTGCTGATGTTCTCAGAAATGGCAGAGCCTGTATTGGCCTGTACATGACCCAAAGTACATGCAGACAATTTTTAATCCAGATATGAATTGTCACCTCGTCTCTTGTTCCTCCATGTGGCATTTGAATACAAAGTAATCATGTCACATTTTCACATAGAAAGCCAGGAGGAGAAAAAGCGATCGTTTGCTGTCTATATTACTGTTTCCTAGCAACACTGTTCTTATGTGGTTACCACTTGAACACCAAGCTTTTCCTGTACACAAATTCACAACACAACGTTATGACTTCACGGCTTCACAAGTTCTACAGTAAGGCAGCATTAGTCTAATTTGTCAATTGTGTACTTACATGATTCTGTATGTTAGCAATGTTCAAATTCAGAAAACATTAGGAACTTCAAACATTGCATTTCATTTCGTCATCTGTTGCTATAACTTTCGTGGTAATACCAGAGAAAGAGGAAGGAAGCCGACTAAGGTGGCTAAACGTAACCTTAATAAAACTTAAATAAATTACCTTTTCTATGAATATTTCTGCCTGAGTCTGTCAGATAGATTTTCAACTGCAATACTGGTTGTTTAATTATTTGGGAAAAAAAAAAAAATCCCATTATGCCACACTACTTCGCAACATTATCAACCTACATCTTTTGTTTTCATTATTTTCACTGAGAGACGTATCGTGGCAGACATAACATATTGTGCATCGAAAAGACATTTATTTAAATGGAAATGTGCAAGATTATTACTTAAAAAGCTGGACACACATTTAGAGTCTCATGACATAAAAACAGAATATATATCACATGATGAGAGCATGAGTCGTACATCTTTAGGTATAATATAATGGGCTCAAGTCATTAATCTCACTGTTTGCTGATGTAAAGCATCTTCTGGGCTGCTGAGCAGTCTGTTTCAAGCCTGCAGGGTCAGATGGCTCTTTAGCCAGCAATTTTTGGTTTAGTTTATGCTCATAACAAAGTAATGTTGATCTGATGAATGTCTACAGCAGGTGTAAGGAAACACACTTCATAAAATATCTTGAAAATCAAACAGTTCGAATTTTGTGGCTCCATTTAATCACAAATACAACATTTCTCTTTTATCCTTCCAGGTTATGCATGTTTAGGATAAAGGTTTATTTGAAAATCCTTTATTTGGAGTCTGCAGCTGTAATGGTCTTACTTATAGTATAAGTATATAGTGTAAGTGCAAAGTTAAAAATGAAGAGTCCTCCTGTCTGTAGAGTCCATTACAGCCCATTACATGGTAGCTGGACGGAATCTAATGGGAGCTGACAGCCTGCGACATGGTCCTCACTTTGTCAGCCGTGTCTAACAGCATTTATTAGTATCTTGTTGACTTTTGTCTCTCAGTGTTACCTTTATGTCAATGGACGTCCAAGGTAAGTGGAAGTGTCACAAGTGGAGAGTCTATTTGTGGCTGTTTATCTGCCATAAAATCCACCCCAAAGCCTTCAACCTACACTCATCTCCGTGTGTCTGACTAGTTTGTCTGTGGCCTGCTTTCATTGTATTTGAGGCCTTGGGTCTCCCTGTGTGGGAGCTCTGGGATGAGTATAAAAAAAAATAAAAGATGTACGTGAGGAAGTGCCTTGATAAGAGACATTCTAGAGAAAATCTGTTGTGTGAGAAATGTTTTGACCTTGCATTTGTGCTTCTTTCCTATTGTTGTTGTTGTGAAACAGAAGGCAACATGCTGAACAGTTGCCTCTGAAGCCTGTTTTCATGACATTTTAATGCACTTTCCTTCATATCATGCGTGATGAGTGAAAGGGAAGTTTGTGTCATGTAAAATTAACTATAAATCAAATATTTTACTTGTGGACATCCCATTATTTTGTGTGTTGTGCACCTACACACACACACACTGATCATAAACACTTGTGTTTGGTTTCAGTGGGTTTCAGTGCTGCTTCAGACGCATACATGGACCGTGGGGCATGTGTGTCATTTAAATAATGGCTGAAGGGAACACTTTATTACTAAACAGACACTGAAAAGAACATTGTGTCTCATATATTGGCCCACATGGATTAGCTCATTAACCTGCAGTAATAACCTCCAATAATACATGTGAAATATTAGATTGCTCTAAGTCATTAGTGTGCTTCATTATGTACATAATTACAACTGCTGGTGCAAATTAAAATATGTTTGCAAGGTTTGAAACATTATTTTGTGCTAAGGTCCTCAATCTTGGAGTCTGCATGTCACATGGGGGTTACTTGGAGACACTGCTGTAAAACTTTTAAATTGTAAAATTTTAATGGCATAGACTCTACATGTTTTTTTTCCTATACTGCCCATTTAGAGTTTGGATATATGATACCAAACTATTCTATATGCAGATTTACATAAGTTAACCGTAAAAATTTGGGGACCTAACTATGGGGTTATGGGCCAGAAAAGAAAAAGTTAGTACCTGATTTAAGGATTTTTGTTGTGTGGTCGAACAAAGAGGCTTTAGCTACTGTATCAAACGATGTTTACGAGAAGGGGGAAGTCTTTAAAATAGCACAAGGGATGTTCACTCCTGAATCTGTGCTGCATTGAGGTCTCCCAGCCCATCCGCCCAAGTTTAGCCCAGGCGAGGCCCACAGCGCATGCTCCACCTGACCCAATTATATCCAGTCTGAGGGGAAAGATAGCCCACTTTGATCTACACAAGACCGCCAGCCAAGCTCCGGCTGACTGGTCTGGCACCAAACGCTGCTTTCTGCTAGACATTTTTCAGGACAGATGCGTTCGAGTGCTGCTTAAAGGATAAAACTGTGGACGGTGTGTGTTCCATCATACAGCATGCATGAATGCACACGCACACGTGCTTGGAACATCAGGCCACCAGAATGAAACCTATGAAGTAAGCGGTGGCTCCTTTTCCCTGAAAAAGAGTGTCCTTGGTGAGGTGGCGATGGGGAGGATGGAACTGAAGTGCAGATCAAAGGGGGAGGATGTTCATTGTGAAATGGAGAGCTGGGAGTAATTATTTTAATCATCCACTTGATTACTGATTACCCCTCACCCCCCCGCTGAGGAATACGCCATGATCTGTGGGTGCAAAGACGATGAATCCATTGCTGGTGTTGTTATCTGCCTGCAAAAATTAATTCAATTAAGCTCTTGCATTTCATCAGATTTTATCAAGCACCAATTTAATTAGCGCTTGAAAATGCCAAGCCCTGTCATCACAATAGGAGTTCTTACAAATCAATAAATTTTTAATGATTATTTTCATCTTTTGGAGAACAAAGACTTTAAAACTTAAATGATGCGTCCATTGATTTGTCTTTTGAAGTTAACTTTTATGAGTGCTGATCATAGACCATAATAAGCAGTGGACCGAGCTACCGTGATGTCATTTGTCGAGTACTAGCCTCGAGTTTGGCATTATGATTGTCGCCATCTTGGGGTTTTTTGGAGCCAGAAGTGACCAGGGGTGCGTCTCAAGTCTCTTATTCGTCATTTTCTCGCTCCTTGATCCTCGCTTGAACCAGAAGTGGTTCACCACCTTAAGGACCATCCCAAGTCTCTTATTTGTGTACCAAGGAGCAAGGAGCGATGAACGAGGAGTGATTATCGAGGAGCGATGAGTCTGTCCTCCGCGGAAGTCTCTCAGCTCAATGATCAAATATAAAAACTCCGCCTCCACTGCTGGAGCATTTGAATGAGATAGCGGAGAAGCAATTCAAGTTTGAATTGAATGAATTAATTCAGACATACTAACAAAAGGGGTCCAGAGAGCAGTAATATTTAATGCTTAGCTAATACGAGCGTGATAATACATTTTAAAAAGTCATATCGGGAATTAGTGAAGTTTGGAAAAACAGAAGAGGGGCTCTACATAGAATTTGCAGTGTTTGTGGAAATGAATGGGCAGTTATTTCCAAATCACTTGGCTTGAATGAGTATAACACGGAAGACAACAGTAGTGGGGAAACACTCCAGCCACTTTCTGCAGCAAATCCTGCTGCTCTGGATCATCATAAAGGGACGTCGCTTCATGTGACACTGCTGAGGAAACAACGTCTCATTTCTCTCAAAACATCTTTCCTCATTTCCTCTCTCCTCACTTTGGTTACCTTGGGTCTCTCCCTGCATCTACAGTGGGCTGGACTAAGATGCAAGGAAAGGTCGCAAGTGAAGGAAACGTGCATGCAATTTAAGAGACTTGAGACACACCTCAGGTGACGGTGGAGCTAGAGAGGACTTGCACTGCTGCCAGTGACTATGTGATGCTTAGCAGACAGCTAGCAGCTGCTGTCAGTCAAAGCTGCCATACCCTTTATTCTGCTAACTTCAATCCTTGGTATAATTTAATTTATGGGCAGCACGGTGGCTTAGTGGTTAGCACTGTTTCCCCACAGCAAGATGGTCCTGAGTGCAAAACCAGGTCTGAGACCCTTATGTGCACAGTTTGCATGTTCTCCCCATGTCTGCGTGGGTTTCTCCCACCATCTAACACATGCATGTTAGGTTGACCCAGAGAGGCGGCATGCTAAGGACTAACCATACGCTCTAACCTCACAGTTTAGTTGTATAATGACAATAAAGCTGCTTTACCTTGTAATTTAAGCAAAAGAGTATAAACAAATTCACTGCTGTACAGTCGTCATGAATGAGTTAATTAGCTATAGAGAGCAAAACTGTTTTTGCACTGAGCCGTAAACATGTTTATTCCTGCTGTATAGTTGAACGTTTTAGTATGGGTCTTGAAGGAGATTGACTTGCTTTTGGAGCAAGCCTCAAGTGGCCATTTGAGGAACTGCAGGTTTTGGCACTTCAGTGTTTGCTTATTTTTCAGCTTTGTAGATTGCTGCTCTGTGCTGGTATATTAGGGTACCACTTATCATACCCCATCAGTCCTTCCACCTGAAACTCCTCCATCAGAACACCACCTAAGGAATGAATGGCTACTGACACACCATTCATACAAAACGAAGCGGCCTCTCCTCCCAGTTTAGTGACTCATCCCATCCATCCTGTGTTGGAGTAGGCCTGGAGTGTTCTTGACGGTTCCTCGTCACTGGCGGTGTGAGAAAGGCTGAAGGGTGGAGATCCAGTGAAAGAGAGGGATATAGAGGACAGAACTTGGCCGCTCCACTTTCGCAGGACATAAAAGTGGGACAATCTGTTCCTTGGATGATCTCCAATTGTACTTTCTGGGGACCGACACTGAAAATATATCTATACACATGCTCTGTCCTACATAAGGGAGACAGTGAGAGAACCAGAGAAGGAGAGAGAGATTGACAAAAAGAGGAAATATGAGTATGTGTTGCACTTACTGTCCATTAGGTCTTTATAGTTCTTTGTGCTGGGACTGTACCTATCAATATTTTTTGGAGACTGGCCAAAAGACGAGGAGAAACCCTTGCAGCACACAGATACACACATGCACACGCACACACAAACACACACAGAAAATGTATGTCGAGACAGGAAGATATTTCAACAGAGGATAATAAATACATTAAAATGGGATTGACACATTAAAATACCACAGGTTGTATATTATTTTGCCCTGTGCACCTTTTATACTGCAGTAAACTTGACTTTGACTTATTAGCCAACACATGCATAGTGTTTGTTTATAAAGAACCCCAGGGACTAAAGCAACTCAATGAGCCCCCAACCAATTGTTTCAACTTTGTTGTGCTTTGCATTAAGTAAGATGCACAGAGAAAGCAAAGACAAATCAAGATGGGAGATAAATTTCCCTTCATCCACCCATCTTTGCTTTTCAGGTGTTGATGGAGAGTATCCATCTCTGTCCTTGTTATCATGATTAATCAGTTTTGATTTTTCATCTTACTTTCACTCTATTTCCTTATTTTCTGTGGGCCTACATCCCCAAGAATCCATTGAAATCCTTTATTTGAGTCTCTGTGGTCTCTGATCATCAGAAGTCGAGCTGCTGGATCAGCATCCCACGGGAAGACCAGCTCACCAACTTATGAAATCTTCATATGCCACTCGTTTCTACTCTTACATGTCATGACTGTTGAAATTTTTATTTGACTTGTGAGTCAGAAGCATCAGGAAGCAAGCAGCTTTATGACATCACTGAATGGGACTGTCTTCATCTTACACACTGTGCAATTTGGACCCTAGATGAAAGATGAGTAAACGTGGCGATATCTTTGGTTTGGCTCCAAAATGGTGGTTCTACATCACACAGCAAGAGAGGGTCACAGACAGCTGTTGTGTCTCGCGACCAAAGACAGCCTAAGACAAATGTCTGACAGTGTCAGAAATTTATTCGCATGTTTTTTAAGAAGAGAGACTGAAGAAAGAGTTTAAATTTGCTCTCAGTCATTTTTCAGAGTATTTAAAACCAATTTCTATAGGAATCAAATTAAAACAAACATTAATCATAACTGGATATTTTAAAACGTATCTGGAGACGAATTGCATCCAATAAGCCATAATCAAATAAGTGAATAAGTCTTACTGAAGAAAAATACAAGTGAGTGACTGATGAGAGAAGAGAATAAGAATTAGAAAAATTAGTTTTCTGCCTCTGAAAGGATGCAGACTGACAGCTTGGAGTGAAATTCATTCCACTCTCCCACCTCCATTTTTCCCAAGAGAAAGAGAAGTCAAGACTGGAGAAATGACGGCCAGCGCAGGGCAAAAGCAAACTGACTAAGTCTGAGCTATTGTTGTGTCAGAGCATACTGTAGGAGTTGAGTGACAGGACGGGTAAGGCAGGGACGAGACGAGTTGCATCATCCATGATGGCGGAGGCGTGTTTCAGGAGGTGTGATTGAAGTTGCCATAGTTAGAATATGACATCACATCGTATTTCCCTTTAACACAAAACTACACCTTCTTCCATGCTGTTTTTGTCCTTCCACGTTTTTGATTTAGTTTTCCACTCACTTTCTCTTCCAGCCACAGTTTAGCTCTCACCCCCACTTTTCTTTCTCCCAACCTGATTACTCGGCTTTATGCAAACTACAACTCTCTTTGTCTTTCTCTCCGGTGAATTGCCCTTTTACTTTAACATCCCAATTATAAGGCTCCTGTCTACCCTCAGCTTGTCCTTCTAGTTCCTTATCTTGCCTTGTGCAAGCTCAATGTTGTTCAATATTTGATGAGACTTAGTTCATAAATCAACCTCCTCTATTCACTTCAGGTATAACTTGAAGGAACATGTGGACAACATGCCTCTCTTTGTCAGCTTGTAATGATAGAGGTTTACCTTAAACATGATACATTTTAAAGATAGGAATACTACTTACAAGGAAAACCTATATTAATGGTTAAATGTGTGTTTAATTGGATTTCATGCCATTGATAATTGAAGAACTGAACATTCTTATTGCTGTAGATAAGCACTAAGAACCTTAAATTTACTGCAGGCGATAGAAAACCTTAATGAAAAAGAATTTTATAAGTTAGCCAGTCAGACACTTTCTCCAAAACCTTTTATATGCCCATTTATCATTTATTGCTTTCCCGTAATGTATTCTAAGTGGTTAGATGTCATGTGACCTGGCCAGGAGAAGCGTCAGAAAATGGCTACATAGATGGTGTTAGATACCTTTTCTCAAGTGGCTACACTTTTTTTCTTATACCATCCTTTAGTTTTCTCCTCTGTCTGTCTGTGTGTCCTGATTCTCTTGCTCTGACAGACATTGTTTGTGTTGAAGTGGCACACCCTGTCATTCTTACAGCATCTTGCTGAATCGACCACAGTTAACACTCTTCCCCCTGCTGTATTGCTATTTCGCCCAGAAATGCTCAACTAGCAGACTTCCTTTAGGCCAGTGAGACAAAAACAGACCATGCTTAGGTTGTCTTGAATGCAGTTATGGTATTTAAAATATAATTGTCTTGAAAATTGCTGGAATTTTCAGTTGTATTGTTCCATTGGTCACCTTTGCTTGTATTTAAACAAGATTCAAATATTAATTGGTCCTGTTTTCCTAAATCCAGACAATAAAATGAAAGCCTAAACTTCAACCAGGACCCCAAAAAGGGTCACAAGATAGTCAGTTGAGATGAATTACCGAATAGGAGAAGCATATTTCCCAAAGTTAAGTTTTAACTAGAAATGACACGATTCACTGCTAAATTGGACTCCAATTAGCCCCGTTTTTACCATGGTATTTTCTTTGCCACCAGATGAGGGTTTGGCGGAAAAAAAGGAAAAATCAGTGATGCTCTCTGTACACTCTGTCCTAATTCGCCGGTCTATGCTGCGCATCTTAACGACAGATGATATCAGTACAAGCTGATTAGCTCACTGGCTCTGGCTCGCCTCTGCCAACAACAGAGTGTCTGCAAGCCACACAGTCAGCTGGCTCAAGCTGGAGCTGAGACGGACCAGTTTACTCCTTTGCAAATTTCCCTGCAACCGTTTCGTCTCAGTTCAAACAGGACTTGGAAGAGAGAGTGACAGCAAACAAAATGAAGCGCGAGACAGCACAAACGGCTGCAGCGGATTTGCTTCCCAACTACTCTCATGCTACAGCTGATGTTAGCTTGCCAGCTGTTTTGTAGAAGTAATCTACTGGAACTTTAAGTTACTTGAGCAGACTGCAACTGGTAGACATGTACAACCAGCTGCAATATGTGGACCCTTTAAAGTGAACTGCGTTGGGACCCCATGAAATTAGACATTTCAACCCTCATCCTCTCCTTTCCCATTTTTTGGTCATTTAAGGAACCATGTATCAAAATCCACCCCCCAAAAATCTTTGATCCAATCCTCCATGGTTTCTCGCTGCCCATTTTGAAGACATTTTGATGAAAAAACAAACAAAAAAAGTCACACAAAAAAAAAATCCCTGGAGGAACAAATCAAAAACATAGAAAAGGTGATACACTGGTCCTCTATGCACTCTTAGGAGGGGACAAGGAAGGTCCTAAAACCAAACTCCTGACCTTATACTTGTTTTTTTCTTTCATCATCCTCCTCTAATTGCAAGCATAAAGAAGCACAATGGCATGTAAATACACACTGAAACAAATTAACACCACATATTCTACTGTGCAACAATCAGGAATGGAGCCAGCACTGGCAAGCACATTTTGTATTCAAGCGCAGTATTTCAAATATAAATATAAGCTATGACATCGTCATTAAATGTTGGTTTGATGTCTGGATATTGTTTAGCTTCTTCATCTCTACATTATTATTTATGTCAATTACAGGCCAATGTAAGCTGTGGCGGACACCTGTCGATGTCCTTGGTCGACGATAGAGGTTGATAAGTTAAAAGTCATAGATCACTTAAATCCCCTTTAACCTCCATTAACACCATGTTTTCTGCATATTTTATTAATAACAGACTCACTCTTTATCTGCATGTTGGCAATTTCTGATTGGATGATTTTAGGTCTGTGTCCTAATTTGAGTTGTGTCTCCATAGTCTCATGTGATATTTTATTGAGTTCCATCTGTCCATCTGAGCGTTCTGATACTCATCTATTTCAGACTCCCAACTCGTATGATATTCAGAGCACCAAACTGCCAATGAGACAGTGGGAGATTCCCTGCGTCATTCACCATCATTAAGGCGACTGTTTGCAATGGTCCAGATCTGCATGATGGCAAAGCCCCTGTAGCCAGACCTCACCACAGAAAAACCAGGACAGAACATACGGAGGCGCCAGTATGCCAAATCTGAAACACAGTGAAGCAATGAAACAATCTTAAAGCAAAAATCCACCCTGTTTTCGTATAGCTGCTGGTGATGCAAGCTGTATTTGTGGGTCAAATGTTTGATAGTACCTTCTTCTCCCTGCAGATAACTAGTTGCAGATGACCTGACTCCATTTTCATCAAGATATTTTTCATGTAATGTCAGTTTTTAGCAGCAAATGTTTCAGTTATCTAAATCATAAACAGTTAAGGTCCTGTTTTGAGGAAGCAAAATCCTCTTTTCAGGCTTTCTGCAAACATTTAAGGACAAACTTCTCTACATGAAAAGCAAATTTTCCACTCAGGGAGCTCTCAGTTGAGCAGAGCACCATGCAGCCACAACACTTGGGTTTTAATTAGAGGACATGACTTTTCTCAGCTGAAAAAACAACCCTGCCCCGTTGCAGCAGCTTCAAGCTAAATTGAATTCGGCATATTCTCAAGCAACAATTGCACACTGAGCAAATGCCAATATTGTCAGATGTGACTTTTCAGAAGCAGGTTTACTGAGTTATCTGTTCACCTTTGCAGGTAAAACTCAAAAGCCTCAGAAAGCTGAAATGCAGACTGACTTTAAAAGGATAGTTTGTTTTTTTTTAAGTGAGGTTATATATTGTACTTTTCCATGGTCCAAGCTAAGCAATGTACTGCAAACAAGGGCAGCAGAAACATGTGTTATAGGTTGGCCACCTAAAAAAAACACCTTTAATAGTTTGATATCCAGAATTTTCACGCTTTTACCTTGCTTTTAGGCAGCCTGTATGACAGGATGCCGTTTGAGGCATCTTTCCTCACTTAAACTCCTTTGACAAAAAGAGTAATTTTATCTTGTAGAACTCATCTTGCAGAATTTCTGGTTTATCTCTACCTCAGCTGCTTAGTTAATTTTTTTTGTGACTTCTGTTTTTGTTTGGTTTTAAGGGCTGGTTTGGATTCGCTGAAGACACACATTAAAAACAAACTCACTGACTGAGGCAGCGGCAGATCAGCGACTCCCATGTTCTGCAAGGTCAAATAACTGCTTTTGGTCAGAGGAGTCTGGTAATTGTAACAGCACACTTCAACCACACTTCAAAAAATCCAAAACTATGCCTTTGAGTAAACCAGACAACCTTCCCCTGTTGATTAAATGGTGACTATAGGCTTTCGACACAGCAAGAATCAAAGCAGAAGCCCAGTGTTTGGTGTTGCAAATCTACCACCTGTGAAAATAAACCAGATTTTGTTTGGTTTGGAGTATACTGCCAGATATGTTGCTCTAATTATAGCTGTTCTAGCTACACGTTTCAGTTTATAGTTCAGTTTATAGAGGCTGTCACTATTCACATCACAGAACCATGTCAACATTGTCAAGGCAAGTGGAGGGACAGTACACCTCATATACCTGCATCACAATGGCCATCTGATGTGTAACTGTGTCCAAATATCTAAGGGTGGAATTTTCCTTTAAGGAGCTCACATTAGCTGTTAGCCCTGGGTTGTGCCTCAGACATGTGTCAGCTCCATCATCACAAAAGTAGCAATGCTCTTGACCTCGTGTGAAACTAAATTGCACGTCCAATTCACTCTCTTCTGCAAAGAACCTGTGATGCAAATTCACAGAGTTTATATATAGCATGTCTTTCATCAGCCTGCTATT
>JAPXVT010000015.1:17507427-17519034 GCA_029823135.1 Acanthurus reversus | reverse complement strand
TGTGGTAAATGACCAGCAGACAGACCCCGTCTAACTCGGCTGCATAGAAGGAGATCAAACTGCAGCCCAGCATAATTACATTCAACAGAGTCCTGCTGGAAAACAGCACGATACAGGATTTTGGAAGGCATCCATCTCTCTGAGGGAAGGACTGTAGTTTTATCTTACTTCTGAATCAAACATCTGTAAACCCACAAAGGTCTTCCAGATCAAATCTCATTTAGGTGGAACGCAGCCTAAAGGCACACAAAATCTGAAAAATGATACCACTAATGCAATGTTGTTACTGTTCCTACAAAGGTGTGAGAGTTGCTCGTTGTGAGTCCTGCGGTCGCTGTTGGACCTACACCGAGCGTGAGAACTGAGCACGTCTCCTCACTCGACAGTCTAATAAATTAAAAATGGTCCGGTTCTGGTCAAGAGACACCCTGCAGTCAGAGTACACGGTTCGTGGTCCAGAGGCTCCTCCGTCCGGCTCCGAACAAGTCGCTTCTTGGTTCCGTCACATCTGTTTCCAGAGGAAGATGAGGCTGTGGAGGCCATGACAACCATTCAGATCTCCTTAAGTTCACATTATGTCAAACTGTTATATCCATTTTGGTCACTGTATCTGCTGCTACTGACAACTGTGGTTTGAAGTCGCTGACTGTTAAGTGGTTTACATTAAAATTGGAGTCGGAGCCAAATTAATTGTAAAAAACACTGTTGCTCACTTGTTGTTACTTTATCTACCACATCCTCAAACCTTCACAAGGGAAATGAATAGATATAAATTTTAACTGGGGAGGGTTTGAGGATGTTTTTTGAGGAATTTCTTAATAAAACGCATGTATCTAGAGGACTTTCTTAAAAGTAGTCTAAGAACTTTGTGATATTTGTATGCCAAATCTGTTCCTAATGTGTTTGGAAAAACTAAATGCACTCAGTTTTCACTTTAAATTTTAATTTTTAGAAAAGTCACTAAAATATTTCGAAGACAAACAATACATTAAAATATGAATTAAATCATATCCACTGCTCATTTCCATCTAACTATGCAGCACTGACTGATCAGATTTTCATTCAAATTCACATATTGCTTTCACTTTTGTCAATGACAAAGTGAAACTTATACTTACTGAAATTGTTTAAGCTTGATAAAGAGGCCCCGCAGTTTCTTCAATGGGTTCTGCAATAAATCAAGACAAAAGTGAGCATTTTTTTTAATCACAGTAAAGTAGCTGTTTGTCTAAATTGTCTGTAAAAGCCTTTTTTTCACAGCAGATTGACTTGTCAGACTAGGAAAAGCCAATAATAACATGAACAGTGGCTCTGTTCTATTGAAGTGTTCCAGAAAGCCAGCATGCACAATAAGAGAACCCTGAAACTGAAGCAGCTAAATTGAATTCTGCCATAATTCATTTGATAGTTTCCACCTGGGTTTTTCCTGCTGTGATATGTCAAAACGGGTCGTTAAAAAAAATGTCTCTCAAGTTAGCTAAATGCATAATAGTTTATGCTCTGTGCCATTTTAATGCTTTGTGACACAGCTGCAAGGCCTTCATACCAGAAAAATGAAGTGCACACTGTGTGCTCAAGTTTTACCAAGAACCCTTCTGCACCAGGGACATGATGTGATGTTTTAAAGGATTACTCAACCCCCAAGTAATCTGTCATCAATCCCAAAAGCTTTGAACATCACACAAATAAGTTTTTCATTTCCAAAGCAAAAGCAAATCCAAACACTCATAAAATACGGTCAGTTGAAAATCTTTTCTGTCATTCCAGCCTACACTGAATGAGAAACTGAAAAGGAGCAATTTAACATGACAGATCCTTTCTTGGTTTACAGTCTCATAATAGGAACACGAAACACGCTTCTATGTGCAACAGCTAATTTAGAATTAGGCTGAGAAAATATGTATTTCCACGGTAAAAAAATGATATCTACTGAACCTGTAAATGTCATAAAATCTAGGATTAATTTAGGATTTGAAGTTTGACTCACCACGTAGAGGTCGTTTGTGTGACTTGCGTCGATGCACCATAACCCCAATAATCAGCGCGGCGCCGACCAGCACCACAGCCAGCACTGAGAAACTGGTGATGGCGGCCAGTTTCCACACATCAGATGTCTCCTCCACAGATTTACCTGTCGATTGAACAAAAAGAGATCATTGATGGGAAAGAAAGAGCTGTACTACTACATCATGGCAGAAAGTCTGATTCACTGTCTTACATGTGTTGCATGATGGGGTCTTTGGGTACTGCTTGCATGATGAACACGGCACACAAACATCCAAATCCGAGTTCCAAAACTCTGATTTGCCGCACTGACCTGCACGCAGAAAAACATCAGAGGTCATTTGTTAGTTAGGCCTGTTTATTCATTGACTCATTCACTGGGAAAGAGTGAGTCAAAGCCGGACGGTGGGTTGTTTGTAAGACATTTTCATTATTTATTTAACACTAATTGGGCCTATGAAATATAATGATGGGAAGCTAATATTTTGAGCCTGAGGAGAAAGCAACTACACTTCTGCTAACTCTGGTTTCAAATAAAAATAACCATAACCAGGTGACTTGCAGGAAAAACTCTGAAATCAGCTAATGGAATGAAACGTGTGAGTCTAACAGTGCAGAACACGTGAGAAACTCTGCCGGGTTTTTTTTGCTCATAAAATGAAACCGGGAAATTCCTCTGGGTCAGACTGCTGATGCAACTTCACATGAGAGAGCATTACTCTGTAACTTCTGGTGCACAGACAGACGGGCAGACCGCGTGTGAAGAGCAGGATGTGTTTTCAGATTGTGCTTCCGTTGAATTGTTTTGCCTCTGTGTACGTGTGCAACTTCCAGAGAATAAACGAATGTGTCTGTGAGGAAGACGTCGACGGCGGTCACAGCTCTGAGAAAAGAAAAAACAGAACGTCTCACTCTGTGGACACAATGGAAAGCTTCATCTCTTTTTATGGCAGCCAGACAGCTGAACAATTAAAGCTGTGCATTTCCCAGATGATGAGGAAGGAATTAGCCTGAAGATGTGACACAGTTAACACTGATAGCACGCTGAGTGTTGAGACCATTAAAGTGTTTTAATAGCTTGTGGTTTTCTCTGCAGGTTCAACATCCTGGCTTTGGTTAAGCAGAGTCACGTATGCATTTATACCCCCAAGGTCAAGTGAATATTATGACATCCAGCTGGAAAAAACACCTTTCAAAACATATTACAACATTACAAGGTGAATAAAAGGATACAGACATGACAAAGCTACAAAGAGTGTGACAAGGAAACAGATATTTGATGGACGAAAGGATAAAAATCTTTCTTCCTTCTCTGTGTCATATGTGCAGTATTTGCATGAACAAGTTTTACGGCGTCTATTACAACAAGGAACCAGCCTGCGTTTAAATTGAGTCATTTGTAGTACCTTTCAAGTTGTAACTGGCTTAAAAACATCAACGAAAGCATTACCAAAACTGTCAGAGAGGCGGGCTTGACGTGAACCAAAGGGTAATTAAATGACTGAGCAGGAAACTGTGGCCGCTTCGATGAAAGCAAACGGCAGATAATGAATATTGTGACATCAGCCGACAAACCAACTTTTCACAACACTGTTACGACACAAAGTCATGCTGACATGATGAGTGATACTTAGCAGAAATGATGATGATGATGGGCTTACAGAAAGAAGAAAGAAGGAAATCATCTGCAGATATTTGAGATAAAATGATGATGATCAAACTGTGTTTAGTATAAATATTCAGAACAGGTTTAAACACAGAGCTGCACTGAGGCTTACTCAAGGTCTCTACAGAAGAATGACAACTGTGACTTATGTATTATTGCATTTAATACAACTAGATGTGTAATACTGATGTATTAATGCATATGTACCACTTTACAGTATGGTAGTTTAGCCAAGTGGTTCCCAACATATGGTTTGGGCCCCTTCCAAAGGGTCGGTAAGATGATTAATGGGGTATAAGAGACGTTAAACTGCACACATTTGTATTCATTTTTTCATTTTCTTTCTCTAATCTTTGTGAAATATTAGATAATCCACTGCTTTAAGCCTCAAATATTTGTTTAAGTGAAACCATCTGAGAAGCTGAATGGGGAAGTGTCTCTGGGGGAAATGGTGAGACATGCAGACAAATAACAGACATCTGCAAAGTGACACTGGTCCCCAACTGAATAAAATGAGAACCACTGATTTAATCTTTGAAAGTGTCCCATCTTTCAAATTAATAACCTTATTTTATGGGGGAGGAGGTTCAGCTACAACAAATGTTTTCACAATTGATTATTGTCCCTATAAAATATCACAAAATGGCTAACACGCCAAAATATAAAGTTTTTCATCTTATTTTCACTTAAAGCCCCTCCGATGAACTTTAATTTTGTGTTGATTGTAGCGGCACATGTGGACAAAAGCAGTTCTGCCATGACGATCTCCTCTAGCTTAAGCATTTGTTTTGGAAGAGTGAAAGAACCATGTCACTTATTTGCACAATACCAGTTCCGCTATAAACACAAAATATTGAATTCATCTAAAGAAAAATATGCACCTGCTTCCAACCGTAGATCATCAAAAACAGAACAGCGGATCAATCATGCTCATAAACAACAAATTGTCTCTTCTGGTCTGTGTGCCATGAAGCGTTTCGTAGCGTTTCTGCTGACTGAGCAGACCGGGCAAAGCATTGCAAAAACAGAACAGTGATCTCCTCACCGATGGTCTCATTAACTGATAAGAAAGAAGTGGTATTAAATTTAGACTGCTTCATAACCAGTTTAAAGTTCTTGTAGGAACTTTAAAATAAAGAGAAGCAGAAATTTTTCTGGCTGAGAAGCTAAAACTACAGTCTGGTGTCTTGCTCAGCCTGTGAGGACACTTGAATAATGTCCTCTGTGGCTCTTTAGAGACCTAAAGTCTGAGTAACCCTGACGATGTCATAATGATGTCATCTAGGTTATCTGGTCTTGAGCTTCTTAGAAGCCTGCATTAGACATCAGAGGTAAGGGTTTTTAAAAGTAGATGCCATTTAGATGGCAAGGAGGGTCTAACAAAAGCTTTAATGCATTATGGGAAATATAGGATCCAGTGTTTTTGGAGCTTGACTGTGACTAAAATTCAGGATATCTTAGATGCTTAGATGGTTTGATTTTGACTTTTCCTTTTGAGTTCCCAAACTTTATGCAAGTACCATACATCACTAGAGCACCATATTAAAAAAACTGTTTGAACTTTATATTGCCATACCATTTTGCATCAGAGAATCAGATCTTAGACCCAGAATTAAACTCCTAAGAGCATGAGATCAAAAGCCCACAACACAAATGTACAGGAGGTTGTACTGTATGGTCACGCTGGTCACATTTCGCAGGTCATTACTAAACCAGCTGCAGCCAAAAGGCACCTGCTCTAAAAGTCATGTTCGAGGCATTCTGACCTCTAACTCTCTGGTTATGTTACAGCCACATGCTCGGGCCCCCGGAGACTCTCCGTCCTCCACAGACAGCCCGCCTTCAGAGCTGGACTGACTCATTTTATAGCTGTGGTCACAGTGCAAATGTGTCACAGTTCCTGTAAACATTTCTTGTGATGGTTTCAGTCCCAGCCTCCATCGCCAGGCAAGTCCAGCTGAGTTCAAAAGGGCAGTGAGAGGAACTGAACCTTGACTTCTGGTTGACCTCTGTCCAAACCATCTGTCCAGGACCACATCTGAAGAAAAGGAGCTTTTGTTGCTCAAATCAGACAACAACCTGCTGATTAGAGTGCTAACAACATTTCAGCCCTGTGTCTTAACTTGAATTTGACCTTTGGGTTTAGAAAGGGGTAACTCTGTTGAGGCTGGGGCAAACATTTATGAATGGCATCACTCCCATCAACCAGCATTTGCCTTCATTTTAAAGCAAGAAGCAGCAGAGATTACCGTGTGACTGCTAAAGAAGTTTCTCAGCATGTGAAGTTTAAAAACAAAAACAAATTCAGAGCAGTTTTTTTGTGTCCCTCATTAGAAAACCACAGCAAACCTCAGCACCTGGCCTGACAAAGAGTACTTTTGGGTGTGGGGGTGATGCATCTTGTCATAAACTGGAAAGGGGTGGGTGGACCGGCAGCTGATGTCCAGATGTAGAGATAGTTTGAGTGTAGATTGAGCATGTGTTGAGTGTAGGGTATGAAAATGCATTTGGTAACGTTAATGCATGAGGAAATGGCTCAAACCCATGTAATTATTCAATATTTGGACTTCTCAGTGCAATCTGAGTCTGCTGTTCTCCACTGGGATTAAATCCAAACTTCTGACGGCTGTGGAAACAAAGTCAAAAACTCTTTTTTTTTCTTCTTTTTCTTCTTCTGAGAGTTGCTTGGAGACAGTAAAATGGATCTTTGTACAAAAAGCGAACACAGGCAGTGCACCCTTTTCCATGTGGCCTGTCCTGCTCACCCAGGGGCACGGATGGATGGGGTGAAATAAGGCGATCGGAATGCGGAACCGGTGAGAAATGCAGCTGGTAAAGGAAGCGGCTTTGTAAGCAGAGCCACTATCTGACTCCATTATAGGGAGAACAGACCACCGGACTGTAATCCATGTTCACAAAAACAAAGGTTCGGAGCAATTGTTTAAGAATAAAATTCAGAAATTAAAAGAAAAACTAATTTAGCCGCTTAATCCAAAGTTTTTTTAAAAAAATGTACTCATAACAGGAATTTTTTTTGTTAGAATAAAAACTTTTTTCACTTACTTTTCTGTGCGCTCACGCCGTAGAAATTGGTCACGGCCGCTATAATAAGTCCGCACAGCGCGCAGAGAGCGTTTGAAGCCATGATGTCTGCGGGGGAAAAGCTGCTCGCTGTCCGCTACACAACTCCCGAAAGTTCATCTGATTAACAATCCGTGCTGGGTTTCAGCATGGAAAAGCGAGCATCAGAGTGAGTCACCCGGAGGAGTCTGCGCCTTGTTTTAATAGCGCACACACCCACGCTAACAGTTCAACTCCTATGAGTCATTTCCTATGTACTGTACTGCTCGGATTCTCTTGTGCGCACTCCCCGACTCACAGGAAACTCCTCTAGCATAGTATGTGGTTTCATTTGCTCCACTTCAAGTGAAAGTTTGAAATTAACCACCACACGTATTAGGAGTTTCACTATATGTATTTCATATTTTACGGGCCACGCCCTTGCAGGATTTTATTCACCTTTTTTTTTTTTCTTTCACCAGAGTAGTCTGTGTAGTCTGGATTTAATAGTGTTCTCATTGTTATTACCACGCCTGTCGACGTCATTCCCTCCTCACTGCCAAAAAACACAACTCTCTGGCATGAGAGAGGGTCCCATACACAGAAAAAGAGGAACAGCAACTGAGGCAAAAACAGATGACATTCTCTCGACAAATTTGCTTTTTAAGCCTCTGGGAAAGTCTGCTCAGAGTTAAAAAACTCAGATAAGCTTTATCTTTCCTCCACTTGAGTGCCCTCTGCAGACACAAAACCCACTGCGATGCGCTTGTTTTTGGAAACTGACATTTGAATAGTGAGTGTCCCTGACGCAGGGTGGTGTTATTAATGTCTGGGGTTGGGTGTAGCCTGCTGCTGCTGCACAAATATGCAATAACAAAGCTAGCAGACGCATGCCTGGAGTGCTATCAGGCTGGCCCCATGTCCCAGCATTGTCTCATGTGTTAACAAAAAAGACCGTTAGTTACTACAGACACATCTGTGACATACAAATGATCACTTAGCACAAAGTGAGCACTACTCATTTATTCATGACAGGTTATGCACATTCATATGTTTTAACAACCGCTGCCCATATATTAGACCAAGCAAATTATTATGACTTTTGCCAGCAGTCTCTCTCTTAACTGTTCCCAAACGCCTGATAAACCTTTTTTTTTTTTCCCATATTCACTCTTTTTCTCCGCAGCCTGGAACTTTTTATGTGTGCACAACATGGTGTGAACTGCCTTTCCCACAAGAGCTAACGTCAAACAGACGCTAACCAACCTCCCAGTAAATAGTTCACATCATCAGAACAGAGGAGAAGGAGTTTCATTGGCTCCATTAGGTTAGAGGCATGTTGTTAAACAGATGTTTTTGTACTCGACTGTCACGGCTAACCTTTAGGAAAGCAGTCTGAGAGGACCTGGAGCAACACAGCCCACTAAGGACACCCATATGAGCTGACTTTCCACTGCAGTGATTTCATCAGTAATGAGGCACTATAAGCTGCAGATGTTGTGTCAAACTCTCCAATAGGAACCATGGCAACAGGATGAACACACACACAGAACCTTGCCCAAGGTGATCCAAACACTCCTGTATGTGCTGACCGGGTGCCAAACTAACTGACGTATCTCAGGCATTGTTAATGCTACAGTATAGCCTAACAGAAAAAGTTAAGACAAATCTGGCTGTTTTTACTTTATATATTAGAAACATGTTGAGTTTTACACATGCAATTCTAAAGTCTGCAAAGGATGATGTGTTTTTTTTTGTTTGTTTTTCTTTAATTTTGAAGTTCAAATTTCAGCTTCACTTATTGTACAGGATTTCCAGCAGGACAAAAACAGTCAGGATGATCAACCATGCATCACTGCAGCTCCGAGGTTTGCAACACATAAAAAAACAAACTAAGAAATGTTTAAAAGTGGGCCCTGTTTGTTAAAAGAGAGGATGTTTAACATGGCAAGTATGACAAAAACAGGAAAACAGTGTAGAGCAGCTCAACATGTGAGAATATCACCGTGTGCACAAAAAACTGTTCAATAACTACAGCACAACACTCAGAAGTTTCGCTATCTGTTTTGGTCACCGAATTAAGTCACCGAATGGCAATGACGATGTGGTAAAACAAGTCTTTCCAAAAAGAGAGTAAAAACAGGGAGACACACATTATGATATCTCCATAATGTCTGCCTCTTTGAATAAATCTTCAGTTCCTTTGTCTGGTCTCTATTCCTTTCCCTCCTTTGGTTATGTCTACAGTTTTCTCTTTTCAGTCCTCTGTCCCTCAGGGAATTAAGTGATGTAGATGCGGTGAAAGTCGTTGGCTCCGAAGGCACAGTTGCACTTGGGGCATTTCCTCTGTCGGGTGTCGTAACGCATCTTGAGACATTCGTAGCAGAACACGTGGAAACATTTGGTGAGCACCGTCTCCTTGTCTCGTGTGTTGCAGCAGGGGCAGCGCAGCTTGGCCTGGAGATGCATAAATAAACAGTTTAAAGGTCAAATACTTCCTTGCCCACACTGCTAATACCCAGTCCAACGTATTGTGCCACAGCTCAACACTTGAAGGTTTAATAAGAAAGATTCTTGATTTCACCATTGCGCAAATTGGAGGTCTGAGCTCACTTTCTGGCCCATAACCATGAATGAAAAACTCCCATTGCATGCCAGTCAAACAAATTACAAAAATGTGTGGTATTCTGCATTACAACTACTTACTTTTTTACTAGTGTCATAGCTTTGTCTACAACAGTCTGGTGCAGACTGTGCCAGATAGCTGTTGGTGTTTTTATAACCTGCCACTAACACGTTAATTGAAGTCATAAACATCTTTGCACACGGTTTATGTTCACTCTTTCCCACCTTGTACTGGTTGATCTCCTCCTGCAGGATCTCATCAGCGTCAGAGTAGACCTCCACCTTCTTCTGTTTCTCCAGCTTCCGCCTCAGCCTGGACAGATCCTCCTAGAAGGCATAAAGAAAAGGCTTGTTTACGGCACACTCCTCATGCGATCTTCCGACTTTAATCGTTAAAGCGTGTGAGTTTGGAGCAATATCTAACAGAACAGAAATACACCATACCTGGGCTCGCTTCAGGTTGCTGCTCTCCCTCTCGCGGGCGTTGCGGTTCTCAGCCACGGAGACCTGGATCTCCTTAAGCTTGGCTTGTGTGTGCTCCAGCTGCACCTTCAGGTCCTCTGCCAGTTGGGCAGCCTCCACCGCCTGCAGCAGGGAAGGAACCGGATGCACTCAATAAAAAAAACCCCAATGATGAGATTCCTGAGCTGCAGCGTGGTGGTACTGTAAGCTCGGAGAAAACCTGACATTCTTAGTCCGTTATTTGTTCTTAGAGAATCAGCCGTGTACCAACCTAAACAAAGACACCATTGGTTTCGCATGTCTTGTCCTATTTACTGCAGACGGTGTATATTTTCCATCTCTGATGACTGTTTTTCCACAGCATACCATGTTTTTAGATCATCTTCATGGCTTCAAGGAAGCCACTGGTTTCAGTTAAAGTAAGTGGCCACTTCTGCGTGCTTTCTATTATGTTTTAATTTTATTATTTTTGGGTGTTTCCACTTGTGCAAAAAAGCAACATATTTAAGTTAGAAACAAAATGACCTCATTAGCAGAGTCACAGCGCAATCAGCCACATAATTGCAGTCCTAACCCATACTGGAGCAATGCCAGCAAAATCCAGAAATGTGTCACTACAGTTGGATTGTAACTGCAAAACTTTTTAGTTTAAGAATTAGGACAGATGTTAGCTTTGACTTAACAACGTAATCCATAAGTGCAACATTTTTTAGAAGTAACCCCACAAACTGAATGTCAGACCTTGTCACAGGCATCTGAACACACCAAAATGACGCTGTGCATAAGAACTTTTGGCATGTGCTATTATCCAGATCATCTTGTAATAATGCTCACTGTTTATATTTAGGAACATTTGGCAGCAATTACATCATGCAGTGATTGGCGGCTCTTAGGGGACAAAATGATTAATGGCATCTCTCCCCTCACCTTCCTCTTGTTGAGTTCTAGCGCTTGTGTCCTGACAGAAAGCTCTTTTTCCAGAGCGGCGAGTGTACTCTGGAGGACCCCCTCTTTTTCTTCAAGTTTCTGCACAACTAACAGCTGGGCGTCCACCTGGAAAGAGACAGCAACAGCAACAGCATTAATACCACGGTTGCATAACACATGGAAAAGCATCAGTGCTGCATTTTCCAGGTTAAACGTCACCTGGGTTTTGAATGTGAGAACTTGGTCAGCCAACTCTTCCTTCTCCTCTTTCAGCAGCTTATAGATCTGGTTGGATTTGATTCGCTCGCTCATCAGCTTGAAATTGGCATCGTCTTTCTCCCGTAACTGCTGCAGCAGCCGGCTGTTCTGCTCCTGCATGTCCTCAAAGGCCTGGCCGGTTACGTCCATCTCACTCAGCAGGGCCTCCTCCTCCTCAAGAGACACAGGTGTCAGGGATCAACAACAAACAGTGTTTCTGGACTCTGGATACAAACTGGAGGGGGCTAACTTTATCATCGTTTGGAATCATTCATCTTTCATGAGTGGTGGTGATGGTGTTGGGGGTTTGGAGGGGTGGTGGTTATGTTGTCTGAGAAGGTTGAAATTGATATTCCTCCAATAGTTTTGGGCTTTTTAGAAAATGTTCTGAAAATAACTAAACTCATATCAGCCTGACTCAATTACACAGTTCAATCCCTTTTGTTGCCGATGTAGTTAAAGTGAAACTAGACAACTTTTTTGGCTGAACTTTGTCATTATGTGTATTAAACAGTGTAATAGTGGTTGGAAAATAACATTTGCTGCTAAACTGGTCTCCAATAAGCCTTGTTTTTTACCATGATATTTTCTTTGCCACCAGGATG
>JAPXVT010000015.1:17412006-17422667 GCA_029823135.1 Acanthurus reversus | reverse complement strand
TTCAAAACCTGAAAAAATCAGATACTGAATGTTATAATAACACTGATATAACTTAAAACATGATACAAAAAGCAATCAAGAAGACAACAAAGTGCATTATTTACTAATAACTAAAACTTCAGCCTTACCTACAATGCAGAATGTTGCAGCAAATGCCTCAACACAAGACAATTTGCAAGGCTTGCCATAATTGACGGGGTTTGCAGCTACAAGGTACGGCAGTAACCTGGGATGAGTTCCGACCATCTTATTGAAGGGAGTCTCCTCCAGTTTGGCCCAGGAACAGTCGATCACTGCTAACCCGCTCTGAGCCACAATCTCTCTGTGCATAAATGTCGACATAAAATGTTTCCCATCACAAACTATTTCATTATCATTTCATCACAGTAAGACAGGAAAGGACAGAAAGGAAAATATAAACAAAAAAAAACATTTGTTATGGTTCATCAATAATGTAATTTCTTGAATAAATTAACCATGGAAAATAATTTATGAGAAAATAAAGAAGCACACAATTAACATTTGGTGGTTGGGCCTACATACATAAAAAATGTAACAATTTGCTTGGTATCTTTGTTTTATTTCTTTATAAAATATTCTATTTTAATTTCTGATCAGACAAAAAAACCCTAAGACATTACTGATTAAATTATTAACTGATCAGACTAGAAAATAATTACTAAGAGACATTTAAATGTAGGAGCTTGTGGGTTGTCTTATGACTTAACATGTTATAACAGGCTAATAAGAAAATACAGATTCTCTGTAGGCTACTGATTTCAGTGGGTGTTTATGGAGGAAACAAGCACACACACACACACACCTGTCTGCTGGCGTCACATATTTTGTGCCCATTGGACTAAGAATGAGTCCGTTGAATCTCTGATTGAGGCGCAGGTTGCGTACGAAGCCCTTGCGTGCCAGCTTTCTGCCAGTGCAACGTTTGGGATCGCAGTGACCCAACTCCCACATGGCAAGTGGACAAGGCAGTTTCACCTGAGGGGCCTCTGCTCCCTCCTCCAGGTGAAGACTTGCTGAAAAGCACAGTGACAGATAACAAAATGTACATTATGATGTGAGTGTGAAGAATCTCATTCAGGTACAAGGAAACATGCACTTGGAGGATTTTTGGTTTTGTAGAACTCTGCATCTTTTGCTCCATTTCACCAATCGAAAACCAATCTGAACCTGTTTACAACTACATATATCACTATGACATAGGTTAAGAGAGGAAGAATGCTTTCATATTTCAAATCAGTACATTTGAAAGGACATGAATAGCCAACACTGATTCACTCATTCACTCATTAAATTATAACCTTAATACACTAATACACCAAGGCCTTTTGGCCCTGTAACAAAACATAGGAATGTCATCTAAATCTTGTACTTCTACTTTAAATACGTGGGTACATCTGCCCTTTCTAGAAAATTAAACTTAGCATTTTACGAGCCAGTTGAAATACATTTTAGAAAACAAATAGTCAATGCATTATTACCTTCAAAAGCAGTGTGCATTTCTTCTGTAAAGGCCTCTAAGGATTTCCCCTTCATTGCATGCCTTTTATTTTTGCCCTTGTTGTCAGGGCGCACAAACTTGCCCTGTTTTTTTCGTCCCATGTTACAACCAGTGGACAGCTAACGTTAGTTAGCTACTGCCAGATTACAGCCTGCATTAAAAACTGACGAATATTTGCTCACGTGCTTTACTCTCCAGTTAGCGAACGTTAGCTAGCAACCCCACTGACACCACCATGTCTGAAGAATTTATCTCGCAAAAAGCGAACGTCTCATGTTTTTTTTACACAACTTTACAAGTTCAAAAACTTCTTGTATTACTAAACAACAAGTTTTAGCTGTCACTTACAAGTAACTGTTTTTTTAATATCAATTAAAATACTGATAACTTGACTTCGGTCGTATCGTGGAAAGCACGGCGCAGTCCAAGATTAAAACAGCGCATGCGCGTGTCTTATTTTGATCACGTGACATGTCATCTGACGCACCACGACCAAAGCAGGAAATGCAGCGCCGTTGAGCATTGACTAACACTAACATTTTTAGTCTTTTAAAACAGCCATGCATTGCTTGTGCAACCGAGTATATTGCGTATTAAAGCTGTGGATGGTCTGTGTGTCTCTTTTAAGTAAGTGCCTGTAAACTCCACTGAGTACATTTTGTTTTAAGTCATTAATACTGAACTACATGCGCCACATTGTATTGTGGGGGTGCGTTAATTGATTTTGGTTGAGTCTGATATCGACTGTTTTTTTACACAGTAAACCATGGATTTGCCGGTAAAATGAAGATAGTGGAAGAGCCAAACACATTTGGGTACGTATGCTAAAACACATCTGTCACAGTGGCCAACTTGTCCTCATTAGCCCCACTCTCACTTTATCTGTTTATATGTTTAGGTTGAACAATCCGTTTCTGGCTCAGGGAAGCAGACTGCAACCTAAAGTGACCCCATCTCCAGTGTCTGGTAATAGACATTTGACATCATTTTAAGCCAACAGTGTATTTTACCTTTTAAAAAATGTTTAAGCATTTAGGAGTTAAACTGTAAATGCTGACTGAAAGTGAGCAAAGGATTCTTTGTTGATGAGCCAGTCACTGATTATACTCCACATATTTAACTCTGATGTCTTCTGAAAGGCCCTGCACATCTTCACCATCTTGCTGGAAAATGCTTCAGTTTCATAGAGTCAACGTACGTGTTTAAACACAGTACATTTTTGTTTTCTTCTCTTATCATGCTGACTTTTGATTGCTAACTTCATGCGTGTGTGTGTATCTGGACATTTTGCAGGTATAAATACGAATTCTGTCCCTTTCACAACATCACCCAACATGAACAGTCATTTAGATGGAATGCCTACAGTGGGATACTGGGGTGAGATATAGCTAATTTACCTCAAATCACCTACACTCACCATTGTCAGTAATATCAATATGTGAATAATGGAAATGAGACAAGTGTGGAATTGCTATAAGAGCAGCCTTGTGTGTTAAATACAGGATCTGGCAGGAGTGGGAGATAGCAAACAACACTTACAACGGCATGTGGATGAGAGACGGGGACGCTTGTGGAACCAGAAACAGGGAAACAAAAGTTAGTAGGGTTTTAAATGTTTGAACATTGATCAGCATGTAGAAGCTTCAATTACTCCTTTTCAGTGTCTTTATTTCTTCTGAAATATAAGACTAACTGACAGCTAAAAGTCTAGACCCAATATTTAATACTTGAATAAGTTTTGAAGTCATCCCAGCGCTGTTATGATTTGTTGTGTAACTCGTTTCTGGTCATGTTTCTGCAGGTGATCCTCGTCTGCGGTGTAAGCAGCAAGCTTGCTCAAGTCTCCGAGCCCAGTACTTGTGTGTACTCGCTAACCTTTGAGACCCCACTTGTTTGCCATCCACATTCTCTGTTAGGTAGGACAAAATCTTACAGCACAAATCAGTTGGATAAGCCAGTGTTAAGAGAGATTTATGATTGTTGTGTGGTCTTCTTCAGTCTACCCGACACTAAGTGAGAGGCTCCAGACAGAATGGGATGAAGCTGAGCAGGCTCGCTATGAAGGTCTTATTACTGAGCAGGTAAAGACCAGTCTGGCTGACAGATAAAGTGGCATTAGTGGCTTGATCAAATGCAAGTTAATGGAAAGTTAAGGTGTACTGAGGCTTCCCAGAGTTATTTCAACACAGACATACTGTATTATCCTTTCTATTGCACTGAAAATAACTAATAAATTAATAATAAAATGTACTCTTTTACCATTTTTATTTCTAGTTTTATTAAGTTACATAAAAGTCTTGTCCACTGATGCATTTCATCTGCTGCAGGGATACAACAATCTTTTGAAGGATATTTTTGAGGATGCTGGACTCCTAAAGAGCCAAAAAGTGAAGATAAAGCCATCAGAGAGTTCAGCTGTTTCAGAAACACACAACTCTTTACAGAACTGCACAGAGGTGTGTATGTATAAATGTACTCTATAAAATAAGAGCAATTAAAATAATATATAACTTTCCTTTGATACAACTTCAGACGTGTGACAGAAATGTAACATTGTCTTCGTACGCTTTTTTCCATTCAGGAATTCCAAAAACAGAGTGAAGAGATTGAGAGACTGCGCGCTCTCCTCACACAGCACAATATTCCTTTTGACTCAAAGCAAAGTAAGCAGACACAACAAAAGTGCACTCACTTTTTATACAGCCTGTAACAACTTTAATATGATTTTTATGTGCGATATCTTTGCTTTTTTCGTCATAGATGAAGTAAAAAGTCACAGTGACACTGTCACAGTGAGTGTGACAGTTAAGGATCAACACCTGAGGGGAGACGACGGTCTTTTTGATCAGCAGTGAAAATCTCCACTTCACCTTCCCCATTTTGGAGGACTGAGTGGATCTGAAGACTTAGATTTACTGGACAATATTGCATCAGTGGTGACAGCACCCAAGGTCACTTTTGAACTCATTTGTGGATTACACATTTCTACCGATGTTTTTAAAGGAGTTGCAACACTTTGCTGTATCTGTAAATATGCGACATACTGAGAAAACGAATGTGGTTTTGAGAGGAGATCATCTTCATGGTGCACTAAAAAGATCTACAAAGCTATTAACTGGATTTTGGTGTGTGTGTGTGTGAGTGTGTGATACAGTGAATGACAGCAATAATATGTTCAATATTAAGTGTACTGTCTTTGGGTGTATTTTTATAAATCCAGGAAGTGACATTACCAGCCTTCACCCACAGAGATACTCAGAGTTTCCTTCCTGAAAAGTTTGTAACTTGAATTAAGAGTCAAAACATGAGCCTTGGTTGAACTACATTCAAAATAGTCCTGTATAACTGATTGAAATCAGTAGACAAAAGAAAAATCCCAAACGCACGTTTGGAAAAGAAACTGCTGGGTTGGAAGAAATTTTTGTGACACGTTACTTGTAAAACCAAAACATGTTTGTCACGCTTAAACCTTGAGCGGATGAGAAAAGTTGTTCTCATCGGTGATGTCACCGACTATGGGCTTTGACAGGCACTAACACGTCCCGACTACAAACATTCCTGAGTCTTTAAACTCCAGCAGTCTCTCAGATTTCTGTGTCATCATCTCATGGGTCCATAATGTGCACTGGACTCTGTCCTCTAAATTCTTCACATTTGGAGATAGGAAAAGTTGATAAAATTAGCTAATGCCCAACAGGGTGCTAACATATGCTGAGTTTTACTTGTAATAAAAAAATAACAAGTGAGATGTGATATTTTATAAAACGGTTTTGCTTCAGAAACAGTGAAATAATGCCAAGAAATGAAAAAGACAAACCTAGACACAATTTAAAAATGTGAGCAACACTGGTAATTTAATTAAATGACCCCGAAGGACCACTCCAAAGAAACTACATAAAAAACAAAAAGTTTTGGTCCGTGCAATAATCCAGTCCATCGACAAACGTGTTTCAGTCTTTTTCTGTTGGACCTCATGTCTCTCTTGGATTGGCAGTGTGTTCAAGAGAGCAGCTGGATAACTTCTCTGGCTCGGTGCGCCCTCTGCTGGACAGCTTTGTCCTCCGGCGCTTGTCCTGACTCTTCCACCAGGGCCAAGGCCTTCTGCACTGTGGTCTCTCTAGCGCCTCCCTGAAGCCCCTCCAGGTACTGCAGCAGCACAGAGAACTTCTCATCTGGAATCTGAGAATGAGTATTTGGAATATTTATGTTGCTTGCTGTTGTGTCTCCTCTATCTTACATTTTAAAGTAGGTGAGCAAGTAAGTAAATAAATAGTTATTCATTGCAAAGATATATCGTACCTCTAAATGTAATTCCAGAGGACAAGTAAGTGAGTGTCTTTAAATATATTTTTAAAGCAGACTGTAATAATACTACAAGAACTGCACGAATGAGGGGAAATTGTTTATAAATACCACAATGAACTTTTGGTTTTTGTAAGAAGTAACAGCTCAACCATGCTGTTAACATCAGCTTTAAGACATCATAACTGTCTGAATGAAGATAAGAGAGTGGGTGACTTGCAAACTAATCAAACAGGAAGGCAGCTCTGAGGTTGACAGCTCCTTCACTCTGAACATTGGATTTAAAAAAAAAAAATCCCCCATCATCAAGCGCTCATGCAGGTTATTTTTACCTGTTCAGAGTCAAACATGTGCTGCAGTAACCACGTCTGCCTGGTCTTCTGAAACTTCCACTCTGTACGGTTTTCCGCCCAGCTGCAGAGACAAAACCAGTGTGAGTTGTAGGTGTGGGCTGCAGTATGACATCAGTTAACCATTGCAAAAGCAGATACTGTAGATATATGGGGGAGGGGGTAGAGAAAATTCTTAAGAAGTTTAGTAGAGGAGTTTATTTTTGATAGCACAGTTTATTGTAGTGCTCACTGTAGTTTGTCCTCCCATACAGTGCCTTGCATAAGTATTCATACCCCTTGAACTTTTCCGCATTTTGCTACATTACGACCAGAAACATTAATATATTTAATTGAATTTTTATATGAAAGACCAACACACAGTAACACACAATCGTGAAGTGGAACGAAATGTGTACTTTATTTCAAACTTTTTCTACAAATAAAAAACTGAAAAGTAGGGTGTGCAAAAGTTTTCAGCCCCCTTTTCTCTCTGTGCAACCAATTGTCTTCAGAAGTTGCCTGATGATTCTTAATTGATCACCTGTTGACTTAATGACAAAATGGAGTTCACCTGTGTGTAATCAAGTCTCAGTATAAATACTGCTGCTCTGCCATGGTGTCAGAGGTCTGCTAAGAACACATTGGGGAGAAAACAGCATGATGAAGACCAAAGAACACACCAGACAGGTCCGTGAAAGAGTTGTGGAGAGATTTAAAGCAGGAGAAGGGTACAAGAAGATTTCCAAGACTTTGAACATCCCACGGAGCACTGTTCAATCAATCATCCGGAAATGGAAGGAGTTCCACACCACTGCAACCCTGCCAAGACAAGGCCGTCCCTCTAAAGTTTCAGATCGAAGAAGGAGGGCACTCGTCAGACAGGCAACCAAGACCCCTTTGATCACTCTAAATGAATTGCAAAGATCCACAGCAGAGCTAGGGGAATCTGTGCATAGAACAACAATCAGTCGTGCACTGCACAAATCTGGCCTGTATGGGAGGGTGGCAAGAAGAAAGCCATTGTTAAAAGAATGCCACAAAAAGTCACGTTTGCAGTTTGCCAGCAGCCATGTAAGAGACACTGCTGACAAGTGGAAGAAGGTTCTCTGGTCTGATGAGACCAAAATTGAACTTTTTGGACTAAATGACAAACGCTATGTTTGGCGTAAAAATAACACGGCACATCAGTCTAAACACACCATCCCCACTGTCAAACACGGTGGTGGCAGTATCATGATCTGGGGTTGCTTCTCTTCTGCAGGGACAGGGAAGCTTGTGCGAATAGATGGGAGGATGAATGGAGCCAAATACAGGGCAATCCTGGAAGAAAATCTGTTGGAGTCCGCAAAAGACCTGAGACTGGGACGAAGATTTACCTTCCAGCAGGACAATGACCCGAAACATACAGCTAAAGCAACAACAGAATGGTTGAAAGCAAACCGTATCCAAGTACTGGAGTGGCCAAGTCAAAGCCCAGATCTAAATCCCATTGAAAATCTGTGGAGGGATCTCAAAATTGCGGTTCACAAACGCTCTCCATCCAACTTAGCTGAGCTGGAGCTGTTTTGCAAGGAGGAATGGGCAAAAATTTCAGTCTCCAGATGTGCAAAGCTGATCGAGACATATCCCAATAGACTTGCAGCTGTAATTGCAGCAAAAGGCGGTTCGACAAAATATTAACACACAGGGGCTGAGTACTTTTGCACGCCCCACTTTTCAGTTTTTTGTTTGTAGAACAAGCCTAAAATAAAGTACACATTTCGTTCCACTTCACGATTGTGTGTTACTGTGTGTTGGTCTTTCATATAAAAATTCAATTAAACATATTAATGTTTCTGGTCATAATGTAGCAAAATGCGGAACAGTTCAAGGGGTATGAATACTTATGCAAGGCACTGTATACACTTATCTGTGATAGGCTGATATTGGACAATAATACTGACAAACCAATAAATCAGTCTGGCCCTACTTTAGATATTTGGGTTCTCTGAGTTTATTATGGACCTGTCTTTGTACGTTTAATAAAGGTGAGTTGACCTTAAACTTGATGAACCTTATCTGTTTCTTACACTCATTGTTTCTGTCTTTGTGTTCATCCTGTGTCCATGTTTGCGACTTCCAGCATTCCCTCTCTCACTCTATCTGCCTCCCTCCTCTTCAGAGGCAGACGACCTCGCACAGTACCTTGACCACCTGTTGGCTCACTCGGCCCCTAAGAAGGCCAAACGGCAGGTTGGAGGTCTGGGAAGGTTCAAGGCCGTGGCCACCAAAACCAAGGAGATGGTGTCTCTGATGAACAAGGCTCAGGACCTCAATGTGCACAGTGAGTGGATCCATCATTCAGGCGTTTAAGGTTCTGTCTAAAGATGTTGGTATCAGACTTATCTTTTTTTTTTCTTTCATTTTGTCCAGATGTGAACATGTACCTGCCGAACAAGCTGTTTCGCTCTCCTCAGCCCTCCCTCAACCTCCCAGAAGCCTCTGCACCACCGTTATCTCAGGTGTGTTCTCATGTCCTTTAGTCTCACTGTATATAAATCGTCTTTTTTTCCTGCAAATCATCCGTCTTCAAATGTAACTTTCCTCTTCCCTCCTCCAGATTCCTGAGGTGTCGGTCACAACAGAGAGCGGCATCCCCAGAGACGCCAGCGGAGCCATCGACTACAACGCTTTGGTCCAGCTGCTGAAAGACACACAGAGTCTCCAGGACCAGGCCGATATACTGTACATCCTCTTCAAAGACAAGTGAGATACACTTTAATTATAAATCTGCATTTTGACTGTTGTAACACATTTTTAATGTGTGTGCAGTGTTGTCCATGAAAGCACAGTTTTTCTGCACAAATTCCGACCATGTCCCAGCCAGCGGAGGTGTCTGCAGCTGCACACTTTCGACTAACTCAAGAGCAGTTAGATTTGGTTTCCAGCGTCCTCATCCGACTCTGTTGCTGCTCTTGTGTTTGTTTGTTGTCCTCACAGGGGAATGGACTGGGACACCCATCTTTACGGTAAAGGCTCCACAGTGAGATCTCTGCTCACTGACCTTTATGAGAAAGCAGGTGAGCTGAAGCACTGGAGCCTCATCAGAATGATCTCCGGCATGCTGAAGAAGAAGGTGGAGGAGCTCGACTGGGTACGACTCTCACACACACACACACACACACACACACACACACACACACACACACACACACACACACACACAGGATTGTGTTTTCTTGTGACTGCATGTGAAAAACTTTTTTTGTCTCTTGTCTTCTTTGTTTCATTGGTTATTGGTTGACATCTGTAAGCTAGTCCTTATCTTATGTTTGTGAGCGGTCTTTTTCTGATGGGTCTTGATCTGTCCCTAGGCCTGCTCTGATTTGCTGGCGCACCAGAAGCACCTGACAGTGGGTCTGCCCCCCGAGCCGCGAGAGAAAACTATCACAGCACCGATCCCTCCAGACCAGCTGGCCATTCTCATCGATGAAGCCAGCGACGCAAACATCAGTGTGACCATTCTCACTCAGGTGACCCTCCTCCACATTCACCGGGGAGTTTGTCCTCTTGTCCTTCTCTTTAACCTCCTCCATCCCTCCTCCAGGAGATCATGGTGTACCTGGCCATGAGCATCAGGACTCAGCCCAGCCTCTTCAGCGAGATGTTCAGGCTCCGCATCGGTCTCATCATCCAGGTGATGGCCACCGAGCTCGCACAGTCACTCAACTGCTCAGGTAAGACAAGAGAGAGGCAGAACGTGAGCGCTTAAAATATGGCTACTGCTAACAAGGATTCAGTAGTATTCGGTTTCCAGTCAAAGCAGAGCATGAAAACCAGAAAATATTAAGTGTGAAAAACTATCAGTCAAGGAACTGTTTCAGCTTTTTTTTATAATGCATTTCCATACATGTTGTTCTGGCTTCTGTGGCCAAGTTCAAGTCACAGTGAATATGTGAAACCAAATGAACTCAAACACACACACACACACACATATATATATATATATATATACACAACAACAATAACTGAACTATAAAAATTGTCAGGACCACAGTAGCTTTTGTCAGCTTTAAAGTGGTAATCTTGAAGATTTGAGTTACTTTGTTTCTTACACCACCTTTGGCGATAAGCGATAAGCTGTAAGTGCTTTCTGACTTCATTTCCCAGAGTTCATGTAGAAGCCAAACCGTGTTGACTGTATAGCGTTAGTAGATTGCCTGTTTTCTCCTTCAGCATGTGACTTTCTTTATATCTGTACTTGAATGCCTGGATGCTGTATTTTCTTTGTTGGTCGATCTGCCATTGTAACTCACAGGAAATGAAAGGTACCTTCAGCAGTCAGACACAACTGAGAGCAAGCCTGTGGCGTTAGCTCCGCCCACCCTCTAGGCAGACCAACCCCTGGTGATTGGCGGAAAAGGCGTCACTAACTGATTCAGTGAGGGAATGTTGCCACAGACACTCAGATCGTAGAACTCTGCAGTGCTGCAAGTACAAGAGCTTATCAGCGGGTCATAGACTCAGTC
>JAPXVT010000015.1:17350013-17363151 GCA_029823135.1 Acanthurus reversus | reverse complement strand
CCGATCTCTGGTGCCACATAACATCTGCACAGCTAAAGTTGAGAGAGGGTTTGCGGCCGACGCGTAGATTCAGCTTCTCCACAAACTGCTCTTCCTCCAGTGTGTAGATCTTGAAGATGTTGCGGCCAGCTACCACCACCTGCGTGGCGTCACGGCACACGCTGATGGCGTTGGCAGGAGCGTCCAAGTGGCAGAACATAGTCCGGCCACTCACGGCACTGCTGCTGAGGGCTGTGGTAACCCGTGACATCTTCTCCATGTTCCTGATGCAGGGGAAAACTTTAGCTTAGAAACTACACAAACTAGAATATGTATCAGGTGAAGTGCAAATCAACTTTCTACTTTCACAGCACTGCTTTAAAAAAAGGCATTTGTTCAAAATACAAAATTATTTTAAGGCAGTTCACAAAACCACCAGAGGGTGGCAGTCAAGCAAAATAAGATGTTAAATGCATGCAGTATTTGGTACAAGGGTCACAAGAGGTGGCAGTGTGTAACCCAAATATCAATACACAATTATAAATCTATTTTGACATTTTAGACATTGAGAGAACTGCACCACTTACTTGATGAAGAACCACACGCCTTGTCAATGTCTGCAGCAGCACAGAGTCCTCTTCATGTGCTCCCATGAGAACCAGCTTGCTAGTGGGAGACTGGTATGTGAGCAACGCAAAGCATGAAAATAACTGAGTTTATAGTTAGAGTCTGACAGAGGCAAAGTTAACAGATATCTCAGGAAAAATGTCCTGTGATGTCACTTTTTGTCACAGACATGAAATCTTAACACTGATGTATTTAATGTTTTTGAATAGCCTCCTGATGTTGCAATCGGAAAAGACAAATGACACTCGTTGACGTTGTTCATTACATCATCTGAAGAACTCGTGCTTCACTATAAACACACAGATGTTAAACTACTCTTTACATAAATTCAAATATAACAACGTGGAAGGGGTTAATATTTAGCTGCATATAGTTACATTTTACCGTTGAGGTGTATCATCTCGTTTTCAAAGCAATCTTAAAATTGCATATAATGGCTGAGTCATATTTTCCTACTTTAATTATGTCAGAATGTGTTCTATATTATATTAGGGGTTCACTGTGTTCGTTTGTCCATGTCTTGTCTGTCTACCGCGTTTGGTTTGTGTTGCCTGAATTTATCGTCGTGGTAGTGACTGATTAATAGCTGCTCGTGCTCACGCGAAAACATGATGATGATGCGGTCAATGACAAAAGGACTGATTCTAGGTAACGTTAAACACACTCAACCAAATACAACTATTAAGACTGACTACAAATACTGCTTAACATTACCTTCAGGATATGCAATGGTGGCGTTTCGTTTTACCCCCAAATATGGTTAATTGGAGCTTTGTTTATCCGTTCGCTTCTTCAAGGAGTTCACCTGTCTGCTGGTGTGCTGGCTACAGTTAGCTATACTGTGCTAGTACTGTGTATTTGCACCATAAACATCACTGGAATGTGATGCTAATGCTAGCTAGCTAACTTAGCTAAACAGCACTTTCGCAAAAACGAAACATGCACCACTCAAGTTTTACAAGTATGTCAACGAAACAGAGAAATAGCAAAAATATATCTTACAGCCTAACAGTGTCTACTTAAAGTCAAACACAAAGTATTTCAGAGGACAAACCTTCTGAAACTGTTGCTCACTGCTTGCGGTACCGGAAGTAGTATGTTGATAATCTCGCGGGAATTCCGCAATTCGAAACGGAAGCACCATAATACATCCATGGGAAGCACCGTCACACGACTAAAATTCATTTATTAGGCAGATTATTGGAGACTATAAACGACCTGGTGGTTTCGTTTTGTTTTAGGAGTCCTTAAAACCAAGGTGAGCGCGGTATTTGTTGATTTACGGCGAGACAGTGTCAAAATGATACAGATTTAGTGGCATTCTGGTATTTATTTCCTTTTTTTTTTTTTTTTTTTTAAAAAGAGGCTTTACGAGTTTTATTTTTTCCGGGTTTTAGGTGATGGTGTGAGCTCTCTGCTGCCATGAGTTCTCTGTTTGCCTGTGAGGACCCAGCCACATGGAGGAGTGTTTATGAGAAGTACTGGGATGTGGTGGAGGCCAAGGCCAAAGGCAAGAAACCTGGAAAGCTGCTGAACCTTGACAAGTGGTAAATGCCTTTTCCTCGTGGCAACAGTTACAAAATCACACTCAGTTTCGTTAGATAAAGGACTAATGTTAACACTATTTAGTCTCCTGAATTCCTGTCTAAGTCTAAGCATCAAAGTTAATTCTTGATGTCGGAAACAGAAGTTTCACAAAATAATCCCAACTCATGATCCTCATCGTTTTCATCATGGGAGAAAATGATCTTTTTGCTTGTTTACATTCCAACGTAGTGGTTGATTTATTCACCACACTTTTAGTATTTCCCATCCATGTTTGCTTATGATATCTCCATGACAACTGAGCAAACTCGATCTGCTGATGTAAGCCACATTGTCAGGTTGAAAGATTGTGAAAAAAACTAGTAAGTGGACCCTGAGTTTGGGATTGTTTTGTCAAATCCCAAAAATATTTTTCATGAATGAAAATACAAAAATGCATGTTTATTGCTTTACTTATTGCTTCAAGTGTAATATGTAAGGAAGTTGATCTTAATGTGTCTGCGGTCAGGTACCAAGAAGAGCTTCCCACACTCATTTCAAGTCGACCTGAAAAACATCTCACTTTGTCAGAGCTGGTGAAACTGATGGAGTGGAAGCTCACTGTAAGTACCGTCTAGACGGTTTAGTCATAGTGGTCCAGAGGAACTTAAACACACACCCACACAAAAGATGTCGTCTCACTGCTTCATTAAATAATCCTTCCAACATGTATTGTAACACTGACAGTCTTACAGTACTTGGTGCATCAGCTGCGTCCTTGAGTGGCCCCATGTGCTTTTTCCGCAGAGAGGGAAGTTCAGGCCGAGGCTGCAGCAGCTGGTGGCTTCCAACAGTGAGGACACTGTGGAGAAATGTTCCAGAAAGGCCTTCAGCCTCCTGCCTGATGTGCAGGCAGCGATTGCAGAGCTCAGCTCTCTGAAAGGAGTCGGCCCGGCCACAGCTTCAGGTTGGCACAGCGTCGGCAGATAGGCAAATAGCTCAAAGCTCAAGAATTTATACTGATGAAACATCTTTTGGATGCTCTTAAAGCATATACTGACAGTCCTCTCAGTAAGTGAACAGTCCTTACCTCAATAGACTGAGCGGCTGGGACCCCCTGCTCTCTGTTTCAATAGTTTGTATTCACTGCATGGCTACATTCAGCTTGACTTGGGGCTGACTGTCCATTTTTCTCCAGCTGTGTTGGCGGCAGGAGCTCCGGGACAGACTGCATTCATGTCTGATGAAGCCATGGAAAGTGTTCCGGGACTAAAGCCCATCCAGTACACAGCCAAGCACTACGCTCTGTACCTGGGCAAAATGGTTGAGAGGACTGAAAAACTTAACAAAGGTGAGGTACTGATGAGGACATGAAGGTGGTTAGTTACATCTACACTGATCCACTTTGGTAATACAGTGTTGTATGTGCATCTGTATTCAGCCTGATCAATATACGGAAAGATTTCATGTTTTGTTGTTCTAAAACATTGGCTCAAAGGGGATTTAATGTGGATTTTTGACTCTCATCATTAGAAGAGACAAAGACTCTTTAATGTATTCTGTATTTATTAGTAATTTAGATCACTTTGTAGAATCTGTTATGCTCTAATTCTGAAGACTGGCCTCCTCTCTCGTCCTCAGCGGATTCTCAGCATGACTGGACGCCCCATAGGCTGGAGATGTGCTTGTGGGCGATGACCATAGCTCAGCAGCAGCAGCTCCCACTTCTTAAGGAATTTGATGTGAAGGCTGGAAGTGTGGCGGAGGAGTGCTCAGACACTGACCAGAGACCAGCCAAGAAGCTCAAAACAAGATAAAAATAACTATTGCACTTATTTTTTTTACATTAAACTTCCTTTAATGTTTGCCAGTTTTTTGTATTTTTCCAAACTAAACAATAAAGACTGAAAAAAGTACATTTTTTTTCTGCAACCAACATTTGTTTTCCTGACCAATCACTCTGATTATTCAATTGATTTATTGATTAATCATATGATCTCAAAAACAGCAGTAAAAATTTGCCCATCACAGACAGAGACCAGTCACATCTTTAAATCTGTATTTTTTAAATCCAAAGAATAGTAATAATAAAAAATAAGGAAAAATACCCCCAAAATATTTGAAAAGATGAAGAATTTGAAAAACGAAAATTGGGGAAAACGCCATAAATATAAGCTCAATAATAATGATTTTGTGCTTAAACACACAAAAAGCCTTTGGATGTTGCCACAGTATTGTTCTTTATTTATATTGTTTCTAAATTAAAGCAAAGTACAATGAACAGTACAAAATAAAACAAAATATATTCATATATATACAATATAAAATGGTTCCGTTCAGAACATTTAAAAAGTACAATAGATTGTGAAATAATTAATGAGGACTTTAATATAAATTATCCATTTGTAAATTTAGTTTTCCTTTAGTTTCCTCAGACCGAGAGAAAAATAGCTTCTTCTGCTTCTTCATTTTTGTAAACGCTGTGTTGGTAAAACCTCTTGTCTGGTCTGAGAGATTGAACCTCGTAAGCTTGGCACCATTTTATCGATACAAGTAAGCAGCTCAGAAAAAACTACCACAGCAGCACAGATATGACTTTTTTTTTTTTCCATTCTAAACTGTGGGAGGGAAACGACTGTGATTTTAAGAAACCACCTGTGATAGTTGCATGACCTCGAGTGGCTCAGGCAGGATTTGTGAACAGAAAGAGGATTTGCACCAAAAGCTAGAAACTAGGAAACAGACTTTAGCACTATTCTCCCTTGGAAACCAGAAAACGTACCCTCATCTCCAGAGAGAAACCCTGAATACTCTTACAAACTCTTGTATGCTTGTTTCTAGCTGTGGTAAACAAAAAAAATCAGTGTTCACAAATCTACTTGAAAATCAGAACGTTCAAATGCATTCCACATTTAAAGTTTAATACTGTAGACTTTAAATTTTAAGCATGATGGATAGCTGGGTAACTTGTTGAACTATGACAAAGTGGAAGCATCCCAACCACATTAAAACATTAAAGGTCCAGTGTGTAGGATTTGGGGGGACCTATTGAGAGATTATGGCAGAAATGAAGTGTAATTAGTGTGTTTTCTCAAGTGTAAAATCACCTGAAAAAGAATCATTGTGAGTTTTTTATATTTACAGAATGGCCAAATCCCAAACCGACCCCCTATCGCCTTGCCCTATCCACTCCCCCTCTGTTTGCGCGTTCTTGTGGAGGGTGTAAGTGGACTATTAAACCCTTCAGGAGCGTGCCTGCATCGGTGCAGGCTTATGGACATCCTGGCAGGAAGCGTAACAGGAAAATGGAGGAGGAAACAACACACAAATGGAAGTTCTGTTTTTCTACTTTGTCCAGTAGAACTATTTTACTCACGCTGACAAACAAAATCACCAGAACAGTGGAAATTCAGAAATGTTGCAGAAGTGACGGACAATAATTATAATAATAATTTGTCTTCGGCTCGCATAGTCGTTGTGGTTCACATGTAACTGACTCTACAAGGAGTTTCTACATTTACATTTAACGGTATCTTAACAGGCTTATTCACTGAAATACAGAACAGTGATTGCAATGCAGTAGTTCCTTCTTGCTAATACAGCAAAGGAGTGACACTTTTGAGATGCTTTCATCTTCTGCGAGCAGCAGCTATCATTGCATACTGTAACCTATGAATAACGCAACAGCTATCTGAGCAGGGCGTCCATCCGTTGCCATAGTGACAGCTACGTCCGTGGTCCGGTTAAGTGTAAAGGACGTCCCATAGTTTGACTATTGAAATTCATACCCTCCCCTTCAGTAGAGGGACACTCAACAGCTGCGAGTGTAACTTGTTTTGGAGTGACACTTGGTGGTTAAGAGGTAGTGGGTAGGGAGCGGTTTGGGATTGGGCCAGTGAGTGGGTTCTCTGACATGTCTGTCATGTTACACCTCCATATTTCTACAGTAGCCCAGAATGGACAAACTATCAAAGGCTCTTTTGCGTTTTTCAAGGCCACTGTAAGTTCTCCAGCATGCTTAGAAGGGGGTGGTGAGAGGAGGGATCTTTAATTGCGTGCAATCTGTAATTTTAGCACTAGGTGCCACTAGATCCTACACACTGAACCTTGTATATCCCGTCAAATCTGCACCTTTCTGGGCACTAAAACCCCTAAAACCAGCATTTCAGGTTACAACATCCTAAACCAAACATTATGAATTCAAATGTATGCACTGGTAAGCATCCGATGGCTGTTTTTGTTGAGTACAGGTCCATCTCTGGAGCTACAGTAGCCTGCTTTACCTGCACAGTCCTGCAGTGAGACCATATCTAAGTAGCACTAAACACTAAAAAAAAGGCAACTGGCTGGCTTGTTGGCAAGCAGCAGTTCAGAGCAGCTACTGGATATATGAACAACATCAGTTGTTTGCACTGCGGCATCTTTCTCTGAATGGATCCTGCGCATGATCATGTGGAATAAACCAAACAGCAATGAGCAAAGCAGCCTTTCTGCCCGGTGCTCATTCTTGGACTTATATGCTATAAAAAGGCATTGGGCATAACAGCACAATGGATTGGCATAGGGAGGTAAAAAAGCATCGAACAATGTTTATGGCAGTCGAGAGAATATGGCACATGCCAACATGTCAGTTAATTACAATATAACAAGTAATAAAAAGCCCACATATGACAAAATACAGAAAACAGGAAATAAGAACAGCAGTCGGAAATGTCAAGTATGCTGCATTTTTAAATCAGATGAGCACAGAAATCAACAGTACTTTGAGTGCAGTCACATCAACGAGGGTCCATGTATGCATGAAAGTGTTGACTGAATGTTATTGATAGTCATGCCATCCCTCACCCATGCCTTTCTATACTAGATGGCAATTAAATTAACATCATGCAGCCTGTCAGATCCACTTATTAAAGGAAGATATCCTGTTTACGGCCTAGCTTTGGGCTCTGCTGTATCCTCACAACGGCCATGCATCATCCTGACACTGGGTGTGTTGTGACATGAGTGCGAAAGGATGGGAAGAGCACGCTGCTGCTTTACAGCCCCAGCTAAGGCTTCGCAAGGAGAGCCAGCTCTGTCTGTTGTTTCTGCTGTCCCTCCATCCTCCACAAACCGAAACCGTCACACGCCGTCAGCAAGAGGATGTGACTCAGGCCTCTATCACTCGTCTCCTTTAGGACGAGCTGCTGTCTGAGTGCAGAAGAGGCTCTTTATCAGACGGATAGATGACTTTATAGAAGGTGTGTCGGTGCTGTGGTCAGCTCAGGCTCAGGGCCAGGAGATTTGGCTTACAGAGAAGTAATAAACTACTTCTTCACCCCACCGCCTCCCCACACCACCTGGTTGTTAAAGATACTTCTCATTTTTTCTTACTATGTCTGCTTTATTCAGAAGAGAGTTGTATAAATAAAAGTTAATTGCACATTTCACTTTGTATGAGAAGAACTCAAGAAAGTTTCTTTTTTTTATTAAGGGGCATCAAGAATTCAAAAGCCTTCGATTTCGGTCCTGCATGTACTTCCAGGAGGAGTAATATTCACAGTTAATGTGTTCTACAAAACATAGCCATTTACTAGCCCTTTTTACAACCCTTCTGGGTTCCTATGAATCTTAAGTTAAAGAGGCACATTAACCTCCTCTCAGGCATCCTCTTTATCTTCATTATAGGCTAACAGGATATGTATGCATTATTCATCAATGTATATATGCTATCCCAAGCAATAATATTTCCTAGTAAACACAAGAGTTTCCATCAAGGATCCATTACTACTGTGTATTGGCTGATCTTCTCTTTTTTTCTTTATGTGTCTGAAAATGGCTTATTCTGGCTATTTCATACAGATTCCCTCATTTAACATGGAGTCTTCTGTTACTACTGACAGTTTCATGTAGAAGTGAAATGCAGAGGACTGTATTTATGACCAACTATCAAAATTGGCAAATGCATATTTTTTTTTTTTTTTCACAGGCAGCCAGTGGACATTCAAATGAATTATTGATCGAAAGACTGAAAAATGGAACACAGCATGAGTAAATGTAATTGCTATCCTCGCCTCAGCTTTGCAAAAGGCTCGAGCTGCTCTGCGGATAATATATGACAGAAGCCCTGTTCATAGTTTGATATTGATATCTACAAAAAGTAGAAATAGCGGCGAGGCGTCTTCACACTGCAGGGGTCAGTTTAGAGAGTTGGGCACTTGCAAAAAAAATTAAAATGAAAAAAATGAAGCTACATCCACTACAAACGAGTTGGCGAACAAGCTGTAAAAATGAATCTAGCTACATGAAGATATCTGAAACAGTCCAGAGTTTCACAGGCTTGTACTTGCACAGTTTGTCTTCTTTCACCTCACCTGTTGAATATTCATAATGCAGAAATGATGTTTTGATCACCCACACACACACACACACACACACACACACACGCGCAAACACACACACAAAGAAAACAAGTTTCACTGAAGCTACCAATCAGCAGGATTCAAACCAACAAACACATTTTCTCCTCCGCTTTTGCCCTCTGGAGTTAGTTCTTTCTATGGCTTATTTTGTAAAGCACTAAAGATTTATAAAATCAAGTGAGCTCGAGTCATCGGTGGTCATTTAACAAACCAGGGGATTCTGCCTCATAGACTGTTTTTCAGAGGATCAAAGCCATACAGGAGTTTTCAGAAGAACAACAATCAAAGCAATAATTTTGCACCATTTGAAACTTTTCTCTTTTTCCCTTCAAAGAGGAAAAAAAAAATACAAATAAATATACTCTTGGTTATGAACATACAATATACACATCCACTATCAAATGAAAAACGGGGACAACTTAATAACACTCTTTTTTTTCTTTATAGGTACATTCCTTTACAAAAGTATACAGTCCCTAAGAATGAGAGAAACTGAGGTATAGACTGGGCCCGACAGAGAGACCCCAATGCCCTCTGGGACACGAAGGTCAGAGGTCAGGTGATGACACATCCGCGCCCTCCCCAGTTCAGTCTGTCAGAGCGAGAACAGGCAGAGGCCAGTGTGTGTGTTTGTGTGTTTGTGTGTGTGTGTGTGTGTGTGTGTTTGTGGCGTTCTTCTCTTCGGTTTTGTCCACGTTGACCTACAAAATCAGGCAGTGGCTGCTCTCAAAGACAAAGAGGAGAAATGTGTGTGTGTCTGTGTGTGTGTGTGCTTGTCTCGCTGAGAGCCACAGAGCATGACATGGCATATTTTACATGGTGCGCTTAGCAAGTTGGTGTTTAGCGTTTAATGCGGCAACAGGAGGAAATCATTCGCCGGCGACCATCCAGGAAACTTAAGCTTCAGCATTTTTCTCGTTAACTTTTTTCTTTTCTGTTTCCTCTCGTTGCGTCTTGTCCATGTTGTGTGAACTATGTTTCTGTATCCACAGTGTAGGTATAATGTCATGAAGATAATATAAAAAATAAAAAATAGAAATGATGTGGTCTTGTTTTTAAAGACCCCATGAAGTGAAAGAATCCACATAAAACTCGCCTGAAAAGTTTCCCCTCCAATTTTACTGCATCTGCTCCAGGAAGGGGTTTCTTATTCCATTTGCACTCTGCTGCGAGCAGTCCTCACCGATGGTTTATCATGTACTTTGCAGCTCAATTTGACGAGAACATTCTGTTCATTTTTTTGTTTTTGTTTTTTAGTTACTACACCAGCAATTTTGCACAGTGACCCTTGTGAGTTACAGCAGGGCTGTGAAATAAAAAATAAAACATACTTCACTGGTGCTTCTGCGCATTTTTTTCTTTTAAATTTCCGCCCCCAGAGATGAATGTGCTCTTCCTGAAACTCCTCTATAAATCCTCTCCTGCAGCTCTCAGGTTCAGGCGTCTCCCTCGCTCAAGTGCTTTTAAGTAAAACGCGGAACCTCTCTCAGTTTAAACAGCTGATCCTGATATCTGAACTTTATGAAAGGTGCATTTCTGTTGCCATTTCGCTGGCATCATTGCTGCGACAGTACACACTGCTACTGTTTTCCTCCCTTTAATTTACCTTCACCAGAGGCAACATCGTGATTCTTCCTACTTGAGGTTTTCGCACGTTTGAAAGATGCTCTCAAAAGAAACTACTAATGAAACAACTTTTTAAAAAAAGCCTTAAAAATAAAAGCACAACAGCTTAATGCTCACAAAAAGGTTAGTGCTGGTCATGTAGATGAGATTTCAGTGTATATATATAAAAAGATACAAAGCTCCTCAAAATGGATCTGAGGAGCTTTCACCTGTACTTGTTGCTACTGTAATCCCTCTTTAATAAAAGAGACGTATTTTCTTTGATTTGCAAAGTATCTGTAAAAAAGGATTCTTGGTCGATTTGAGCTTTGAATGATTTCATATCATTTCATTTGGGTCTAACTTGAGAGGAAATGGTAGAGTTAAGAAACATTTGTTGGAGTCAGTGTGTATGCGGAGGGCCTGTATGTGTGTGTACATGTGTGTGTGTAGAGGAGGGGGGGCTGTCATCAGGGAGGGGGTGGTATCTGCACCCCCAGCAGCTCGTATGCAAAGATGTTCCAGAAGATGGCAAAGAGGAGGAAGGTGATGAAGGAGAAGATAATGACCCACCAGGAGCACTGTTTCTGCAGACTCTCCTCATAGCTGCGCAGAATCAGCAGCCCCATGCTGATACCCACCACGGCCCCTGACAGGTGTGCCATGAAGCTGGGTTGGGGCCCCGAGGAGGGCAGTGGTGGTGAGAAGCGGAGCCAGACTGCACGACCCACCTCCGAACTCACTGTGGAGGATGGAGCAGAGACAGAATCATCATGGAAAAATCTCTTTAATATCTGCTCGCGACTGCAGCTGTGAGGAAATCAGGCCACACTCGGGCCTACACTTAAGTCATGGCTTAAAAGGACTGTCCCACATTTAGAGATTTCTTTTTTTTTTGTAGAACAGAGAGCTAGATAAGAAAAAAGATACCATACACTTTCTGGTGAGTATAAAGGTTACAGCCAGCAGATAATTAGCTTAGCTTAAAAACAGGTGGAAAGCAGGGAGAAACAGCTAGCCTGGCTCTGCTCAAAGGTAACAAAATCTGCCTACCAGCACTGCTAAAGCTTACTAATTAACATAGTATATCATGTGTGCTTTATCCCAGGTAGATGTTTTACGTGGGTTTATAAACAGAAACATTTATTAGCTAGGCAGTACCTTCCCCATCTCCACTAGTTTCCTGGCAGCTGATTAAAACTGCCAAATTGTCCAGTACATATCTCATATCTCATTATAACCATGATTTCTTTTAAGCTCCACATTGGTTTTCAGGTTTTAACTTGTTTTTTGGCTGTCCTAACCTCTTACATTTTCTCGTTTAAAGTAACATTTGTCATAGTCTTTACAAGAAAATGAATCTTTTGCCTGACTCACTTTTTTATGTACAAAGACCAGGACTTAAGACTGTAGCTGATTTTATGCCACTGCATGAAGAGGAGCTGCGCAGTGTATTGCTGTAAAGCGTTTTATCAAAGTACTTCTGCAGGCAAACAAAGGTCACAGGAGGATTTAAATGGATCTTTATCTCAAAAATTGCTTCCAAATGTTATTTGATGTCCCTTGTTGTTGCTCTTACAAAGCACTGAATAAATTCTAAATAATAAAATAAACCAGAACAAACCTCTACGCAGTCCTCACAATATCTCACACAAACAATCTGTCACATTTTATTTTGAAAGGCTGTTTGGCCTGTTTGTAAAACACTGAGGATAAATATCACATCCCAGCAGAGAGTCGCCGCTCTCTCAATTCGGGGGCGGCAGGCTCCGGACAGATGGAGGGACCATATTGCTCACTAATGAAAGTCACAGTAATTCGGCTCTCGTGTGGAGAAAAAGGACAAGTAGTGTGACTCAAACGCTCTGAAAACAAAGCAACATGGCCAACCGCAGGGCCTCTCACTCGGAGCAATTAACAAAGATATTTTGAGTCTGTTGCTCAGCTTTAAGGCCTTTTTAAACCTTCAGATGATAAACATGTTGAACTGTGAACCAGTGTGAGGACATGAAAATGAAAGGATGTAAACACTCCCGATTTGACATCCAAAAGCTGTTTTCACATTCATCTTCTGAGAGTGGAAGATGTCCAGGTGCAAGCTGAAGATCCTATTTAAAGGGGTGGGCCTGTGAGCATGATTTGGGACATCATTCATTGTTTGAAAGTGACAGGATGTTACTGATAGCAGGAGACATCTTTCGTTCAGTAGGAAAACTTAAAATCCCTTCGAGGAATTTTCATTTTGTTTTGTTGTAGTGGTGCCTGTGGACAAAAGCGGGACTGCTTTCTGTTGTTAAGATCGTGTCTAACGTGAGCATTTGGTTTGGAAGAGAGTGAAAGAAACATGCCACTTATTTGCACACTACGGCCACAAACACAAAATATTGAAATGATCTAAAGAGAAATATCCTCCTGCTACCAACTATAGACAATAAAAAAGAGAGCAATGGATCGATCATGCTCGTAAACAACAAATCGTCTCTTGTGGTGTGTGTGCCGTAAACTGTTTTGTAGTGTTTCCGCTGACTGAGCAGACCGGGTAAAGGCCTTGTAAAAGACAGGATAGAAATCTCCGATCTCCTCGCCGATGGTCTCGTTAGCTGATGTAGGTAAGATGTGAGGCATCAGTTTTAAATTTAGACTGATTCATAACCTGTTAAAAGCGACTTCAAAAAAGAAACAAAATTAGCATATTCATATATTCTCAATTTTTAAAGAGATTTTATTGTAGAAATTTAAAAGTTTTGTTGGGGAAAAAAAACATATCAGCCAAACTATTGTCCCAACCAGAGTATCTGTATATGTGGCTCAACATATTGTATGTCCAGAGAGGATCTTTAACTAAAAATTCAACATAAGCAGCAACAGTAGGAACTGAGGGGCAGGGCTTTGAGAGTAAATCTGGACAACTTACTGCAAACTAGTGCCAGGATCATGCGGAGCAGCTTGTATGGACAGCGCATCCCGGCCCAGTTCTGCAACACAGAGCCAAAGTGTCTCGT
>JAPXVT010000015.1:17326634-17337265 GCA_029823135.1 Acanthurus reversus | reverse complement strand
GGGGGGGGGGGGGGGGGGGGGGGGGGGGGGGGGGGGGGGGGGGGGGGGGGGGGGGGGGGGGGGGGGGGGGGGGGGGAAGCAAAGCAAAAATTGAATTGGAGAAACTTCAGCGGCACCAACATCTAAGTTTCTCTTTTGGCCTTTTTCCTGAGCTCCACAACCGTCTTTGCATTTCATTTATGACTTCAGTGCAGAGGAGCGGGGAGGAATATTAATGAAATATTGATAAAGCAACATGAGAGATATCATCAGGAGTTTCAGCTTTGATAATATTGTGAATTCTGTTAAATTTTTTGTCTTTTACTGCTTTTAAAGATTTAGTACGATTAAATGATTCACTTTTAGATTTTTTTTTTTCACTGCTTTAGCACAGTAATATAAATATTAACAACCTCTTTTTGTTCAGATGGCAACATTAGCATTTATTTGGAGCTGCATTTGTGGCCTCCAATATTCACTCTCCTTGAAGTTCTGTATGTCTTTCCACCAAATCCACAGGCACATATCTGGCTCTTAAGCTGCTTAATGCTCCACTCTGTTCATCAGCTAGTTGCTTACTTCACTTGTATTTGTTTCGCCACCTCTCTGATTGTGTTTTTAGAGGTTTATGCCAAAAAAAGCTGAGAGTCCCGGGATTGATTCCAAGCAATAAAGTTGTGAGCTGTAAAACCTGATAAGTTGCAGCTCCTTGCAGCTCAGGGCAACCGAAAGACCCGAGGGATGTCTGCAGCATGAAGAGTACTGAATTGGATTCTTTATTTTCTAGCGTGATAGCTAACAGCAGCCATGACCTCCTCTTTGTAGGAGACACTTGTCAGGGATGTGACACCACCATCTGTTGGTGATGAAGAGAAGACAACCTGAGACCTCCGGCTCAGAGGAAGAGACGGGCTCCACAGGGAGGAAACAAACTGCTCTCTCCTCCTGCTCGCTCGGCTTTGGTGAGAGGCTCCCAAATACAGTATGAATATTAAACAGGCCTGTCATGTGAGCTCTACTGCTTAGGGGGATTTAAGATTTAGGATTCTCACACTCAGCAGGAGCCAAGACGTGAGGTGTGCGATTATTTCAGTGCCAACTTGACACATTCCATCTCACGGACAGATTATTTATTGTTGCCGTCCCGAAGTCATCATCGACATCCTCAAATCTTTTGTGAGCTCGCAACATCCACAAGTGCGCCGCAGTGTAGACGGTTAAAATGATGTACTCGGTATAGAGTAAAAGTCAACCGCACACTCAGGGCTATACTCCATCTACCGCAGTATAATCCCCAATGCAGCTGAGAGAACTGAGTCTCTGTCAAGCCACACTTGCTGCACCATTACTGTTACTCCAGGCTGCCCTTAAGCTATGGGTCAACTTTGTACTTTTCAGTCTCTCTGGAATAAGGTGCAGACAAGGGATGGTAAGCTGATCCAAGGCCACGGTTTGACAGTGCCTGAGGCTGCGCCTCTCTGTAGCCACTCCAGTGGAAGCTGCGCCAGAGCTCGGTAAATGTTGCAATAAAAGAAATATCCTCTAATCTCTGGAAAATATGCCTCCGCACAAACCTGACGCTTGTTAACTGTCTGCTTTCGAGAGTTTGTTTTAGTAGATAGTTGATGACTGATTCCTGACTGACTAAATGTGGCTGATGTAGATTTTTTTTATCATAAAATTTTGTAGATGTTTAAAACATTTCTGAACATATAAGATTGAAGGGTGGATCTATTGGAGCATCTCAGCCCTTTTCTATCCAAAAATCAGCATTCAAATGTATATATAGAATTCTCTGGTGCACAAACACGCATTTATTGATTTTGTGGGCAGCATAACAAGCGCAACACAACACTGACATGCACTCAGCTTAAAAAGTTGATATGGAAAACATTTTACCAGTTGATTATTTACACATCTGGCTGACACTGAAAAACATTAGCATTCATTTGGAGATGTGCCGTAGGCGAATGCAAATGCAGTATTCACTCTCGTTTTGGCTCTGTTTGGTTTTCATCAACTGGTAAAGGGAAATACTTGCCTCTTTAGCTGCTAAATGCTCCACTATTTTCATCAGTAAGTTGCAGAATTTGTCTCTATATCATTTAGTGCTGGACAAGCAGCATTCAGTGGGTTTTTTTAATCCTGCAGAAAACAGCTGCTTGATGTGTCTGTAAACAGTTGGTGAAAACAGTGAGTCACATAACAAAGATGATGAAAAATGTCTCATTCTGAGAAGCTTTAGTCAACAGTTAGAAGACGTTGTTGGGAGATAAATCGATCATCTAACTCTTTAGTTTGTAAAGATGTCTACCAGAAGGTGTTTCCTGAGAACCTAAAGGATGCCTGAGAGCATTAATATGCACTGAGTTGCATCTTTTGGTTGATCAGCCAATAAATCACTCAGAAGAGGACAATTAAAGGGCAATGTGTGTTTAGTAATTCAGGTGAGTCTGGCAACCCTGCGCTGAGCTTTTTCTCATTTACTTCATCTACTGGTTCAAGCTATGAGTGGAAACCCAGACCCCACACATGTATGATATCATGCTTCATTGTGGGACATGAGGCATATGATATTTCATCAGAAAACTCACAGAATGGTATCAGTGAGGGAAAGCTCCACCCGTTGATGCTGTGAGGTTTTTGCCTTTTAGGATGGGGTTGCTGCATTTGTGCACGCTGGCCTCAGACAGATCTACCCTGTATGCATTAAATCTTGTGGCCCTGCACAGAGATGTGCCACAGTCAGCACTCCTGCAGTCACAGGGCAGCCTCTGTCGGCTAATAAACTGAGGAAACGCCTGATCAGATTTATTTTCTAAGCTCAAATAAGAAGAGAGAGGGAGACGGACGGAAAGAGTGGAAAAGTGAGAGCATGGTGATACAGAGGAAACCTTGAGAGGGCGATCATGCAGTCAGAAGTAGTTTTTTTTCTGTTTGCTTTTCATTTTTTTAAAATATTTTGTTGCCAAATTATAAGAGAACAACTAAGACTCAAGTTTCTTTTAAGTTAGTGATCACAGTGGAGCAGTTTGTTCCTTTTGTTTTGATTATTTTCTTACTTAAACACAAAGTGACGGACAAATATAGGCATCAGCACATCACAACATTTCATTTTGCTCAGCCAGGTTTCATCATGTTGACAGCCTGCTAACAGATGTAAATATAACAACAAACTCTGAGTTTTTAAGGGACATACAGAGACGGTTTCAGACATCGTGATGGAGTTATGTGGTGCCACCAAAGTCTCGATACCATAAATAGACCAAAGTTAAAGGAAACTATCGGAAGACGCATGACTGCTACCATCATGCTTGACAGTGTAATTACGGTTTTCACATCTGTGCAATAAGAACATTATGTCATAATTATTTTGCTTTACATAGGGCTGCAAGGATTGATTTTAAAATGACTTTGGAGTGAAATGATGCATTGCTTGGTCCATTACATGTCAGAAATAGTGGAAAATGTCGTGTAAATGTGTAACACTGGGTCTGTGAGGCGAATACCAATATTTAAGTTTGACTTTTGCACAGACACATAAAATAATTTAATATTATCTCGTCAGGACGCTTTGCTTACTTATTTTGTTTCAGTAGTGACACAATGTGATCTGAGTGTGACATTCTGCAGCTGAATAATGAACTTATAGACTATGTAAGGGCGACATTGATTTTTAATGACCTACAGCATTTCTAGTCACTTAGCCAGCAGACATTTACACAACAACACCAATCTATTTTCAATAAGCTGATAAAAATGACACTGTGCACTGACAAGGCCAAATCAATAAGAGACCAAGGGGACATTTTATTTGTTGATGCTATTTTGCTCATTTTGTTTGACTGACAGTCCCAAACCCAAAGATGTTCAATACACACTGAAATAACAGAGACAAAAGCAGGAAATCTTCACTGCTAAGAAAACAGGAATAGCAATTATTTCTCTTTTTTTCTTTTGTCAAAATGACTCCAACCATTGATTGATTTCTCAAAATAGTTTTAAATCAATTTTGCAGCAACGGACGAATCGATTAATTGCTTCAACTCTTGTTTCATGCAGGATGAAGAGGATGTTGTTTCATTTCTAAAGGCAACTTATTTAATTTTTTTTCTACATAAGCAGACAGTTCTGGAGGTGACCGTAAAAAGTAAAATTGAATAACTGTCAAGGTGACTCACAAGGAGGTAGACCATCTGTCACGTGGTCTTTTGTCTACTTCACAGTCTATTTGAAAAGCTCACAGCTTCAATGTCCCTTAATAGAGTGGACACTTCAAAGACTCATTTCAACTATAATAGTGCTGTCAGTCCGGGGGAGCTCTATTAAAGATATTTTCATGTGGGAAGGAGATGGACTCTTCTGTGTCATCCAGGCAGAAAGAGATAAGGGAAATATCATCTCCGTCCCCAATGCTCTCCTTAAAGTGGAGCGGCACGACTCACAATCACTCCTCATCCCATCTAACATCTTCATCCATCTCCTCGTCATATGCAGGTGGAGCGTGGGCGGGAGGGAAGAAATCCCTCAGATGATGTGAAGGCAGAGACGGCATCTGCAAAGTTATCTGCAGTGTCAAGCTGTGGAGGAGCCCCCAAAACTGTCAGCATCCTCAAAGCGACAAAACACCGCTCACCTGAGTTGCTGCAGTCAAACGGCATCATTAGACAAACAACTTCAATGAGGGAAACACACATCCAGAGTCAAAACACAACATAAATCAGGATCTCTGTTGTCAACATACACAAGGGAACAAAAAAGTCCCAGTGCTATTAATGCCAAACTGGCCCGGAGGAACAGATGCATTTCATCAGTTTCACCGCGTGCCAACACGGCCACTGTAAACACACCTTGCCCTTGGTTTCCTTAGAGATTGATTCTGTTTATTCTAACAATTTTCTGCCCTGTCCAAATTTGACACATGGGAAAAATATGATAATATTTATACTCCCCCAGAGCCCAGGGGGCATCAGGAAAAATCAATAGTCTCCACAAGTCATATCCTCAGAGCTGCTGAGAGGAGACGGCTCAGCGCAGCACCAACCCTTAGTGGAAGAGTATAATCATATCTGATCTGGAAAAGTGTGTGTGTGTGTGTGTGTTTGGGCATATGAGCATGCATACTGAAGGAGCAAAAGAGCGAAAATGTGGAGATTAGTGACTTGTACACCCAAATGTGCCTGATGCTCCTGATTGTGTTTACGCCAGAAGAGGAGCTGTAACACAATAAAATAAATTCCAGTCACGACTGAAGCGGTTATCACTCACGAACGCCTTTCAACTAACGAGCACAATGGCTGACCTCCGATGATGAAGATAGCGAAAATTCTTCAGTGAAAAAAAGTACGTGAAAACACTTCCTGTGCTCAAGGTTATAAAGCCACAGCGATGGGTACAGTGGGGGTGATGCACTTCCTTTCCAGGAGACCTTGAAACGATCCGGTGATGTAAATGTAACACAAACCAAGCAGAGAAATGGCCTCCTCTCTAACTCCAATGGAGTGCCTGACAAATATTGCTGTCCTGGATTGGCTTCACACAGCAGATGCAAATAGAGACCCATAAACACAGTGGGCTCGCTCCACACAAATGGTCTGCCTTCAATTAGGCTGCATTACAGTGGAAATATTCACCATCGTGGGTGTTGTTATCAGCAGGGCTGCAGGGGGCGGTTGTAGAGGAAGTGAGCTCTGTGTCACGAAGGAAGAGTTGACTGTGGGGTGAGATGGGGGGGCTGGGAATTACCATAATCACGCTGGCAGCCTCTGCATCACACCAAGGTCACCCTGCCTCCCCCATCCAGCTCAGCACTGGGAGAGTACATCAGAAACCCAGGACCAGATTCTCCAGCTATGTGCGCACAAATGGTGACGTTGCACACAGCGGTCCACGGCCGAAGTCGGCTAAAAAGACGGAAATCTGATCATCTGTTGCACCTCCTGCTCTCCAGAAAACTTCCCAGATTCACCCCGAGCCAATCAAATCAGCGCACTGTTAAATATCATACAGCAGGGCTTGATGCGAGTCAGAAGCAAAGTGGGAGAGTCACAGCCCTCCAGCACTGAGAGTTATTTATCCTGCCCTGTGCTCTCTGATGCCTCCTCCCTCCTGTTCTGCCCTCTCTTGTCTTTTTTATCTCCTTCTCTCCTCATTAACTGAGTCTGGTTGCTGATGTTGTGCGAAGGTGCAGCAGTGTCGCTTTATCCGACTCAACTTTGGTTTGGAAAAAACTCAAATTTTCCTGAAAAACACCTCATAACCATGTGCTCCCATGAGTTCTTCAGCACAGCAACTGTGAATCGACTTTCTAAGCGAATGTGTGCTTGCTGTTTTTGGACCCCTTAAAAGTTGTTTAAGCACTTAAAAGTGCTCTTAATGATATTTAACCAAACACCTTCACTCCATCCCCACTAAAAAAAAGCTCTTTTTAAGCTATGTGAAGCTTTTTACCTTATCTTAGCACAAAAGGAGAGAGTCCTCTTTTGAAAATGACTGTTAGTTGCAGTTTTAAAGCTCTGGAGAATGAAAAGAATGTGAACTCTGGGCAAGATTTATTTGGTCAAACTATTTTCTCCAAGGTCAAAAATAAAAGTTCACGCTCCATCCATTATGCATTTTCAATCCAGGTGTATTGAGGAAACCTTTTGGAATTTATTCTCGAATATTTTTTTTTTTACAGAGAAATAAGATTCACAAATAACAGTGGATAAAAACTCTAGAGTCAATTTGTTAGCAAAAGTTCAATTTTTATAACTTTGGAATTTATTGATTTTAATCTTGTAGATTTCATCCAAAGCTGTATTTTTCAGCTTTCAGGGTTTTCCATGAAATAGAAAAGCAGCTTTTGTGCTTCAACTAAACATCAAATATCAGCAAAATGGATGATGGACAAATCGACTCTTGGCCACACACCAACATCCTCCATTCACTGGCAGAATGTACATATAATCATGTTTACTCTGCCTAAATATATTAAGAGTGCTTTTAAAAAACGTCTATCAGTGAACAGAAATACGTAAAAAGCAGCAGAACACAGACAACAGAGGCCTGAAGACCTTCGGTTATTTAAAGGCTGAATAAGCTTTTATTAGAGTGAAAGAAAGCAGAAACACTCATGAAGCTAAATTAGGACCAACAGAACAGAGAGTCTGAAGGCTGCAGCAGAAAGTTGACTTTGTCACTGTCCTGTCTGTACACGATCAGAACATGAATCAATGGCTGAAGGATTAAACCAGTAATGATAATATCAGCTGGCTTGAAACAGCTAATTACCGTTAAAGGGTATTAAATTACTCAAACAAATAAGTAGTTGGCTAGGAGGAGGTAGGGAGCTTACAGTCACATCAGAAACAGTCAATGTTTATTTTAATTAACAAAATTTTACTGGCATTAATTTCTCCTCGGGGCACCACACTGATAAGTGATGGCCAGTTAATTAATTTAGTCTCAATCTGAAGGTCGCTGTGGAGTTCTTGGCTCGCCTATAGTGACCGTAATATCTCATACACACAGACTTACATGAGCAGTTCTTGATAAATTGATTTTTTTAAACTATTAACTACATGTACAAGACAATTATGTTAAAAATTTGCAGGACACACACACACACACACACACTGACAACTAATAGCAACTTACTGTATATACAAGTAGAGGAATAACTGCAACTATGAATAGTTGCAACTCAATTAAAGATGACCCAACAGTAATAAATGAACAAGTGAGGCTATTAATAGACTTAATGCAACCATAAACAAATACATAAAATAAAAATAAAAAAATAAAAAAAATGGCACAGAGCAATGAATGCTGTGGTTCGTAACTTTAAAGGAAAGAGTGCGAGAGAGAATTCAAAAGAGATTTTGAACACAAACAGCACAAACCCTCCCGTCCTGTTCCCTCTCGGGTCGCTCCCCGTCTCTCTCCCACAGCCCATCACTCCAAATCGGCCACATGCACGTTCATGTGACTTTGTTGTACCAGCAAAAAACCCCCCAAAGACTGGCATTCTTCCGGCAGCATATGCAGTTGTTGGCAATGGAGGAACTGAAAGTGAAGGAGTGGATTAAAACGCTGCTGGAGTTTCGTTGTCCGCCATTGCTTCAAATTTCGCTTGAACGCTCATGAAACTGAGGAAGCAACAAGCCTCTCAACCAATCAGAGGGGAGAGGCCCAAGAGTGGCAATGTTTGTTCAAAGCTAAGGGGAGTGGTAGAATTTTAAGACCCCTGAAGACAGAGGTAGGCGGCGGGGGGTGTCATAGAGAACATGGGTTACTTTCAGACTACTTCTATTACTGATAGATGAAAGGATATTATGGTATTGTTACAAAATCAAACATAAAATAAGTTACCAACCCCAGCTTTAAGGAATGAATATATGATTTCATGACTAAGATCATGAATGCAGCAACAAGTGGATCAGCCTGTACAGAGAAAACACACTCACACTACACACAGAAGGATGGACACCCAAGTGGAATTTAGAGATGACTGGATATCGTAATGTAACTGACAGGAATCCTAATGTTTGATTTTTCTGATGTTTCTGAAATGTTACATGTAAGGCTTCTAATACTATTACCAATCTACAGCATAAACCCCTTTTTTCACAAGGAAAGTGTTTGTTCATCTGCCACCTGTCTAATGTCAAGACACGAAACATCATTCCTTCCCCCCGCTGAATCTCTCCTGTCATCATATTCAAATTTCTTTCTTAAAGAATTTTTACTTTATTTAAGTTGATGTGTCTATGTTTAAGAGGTGGACGATTCAGTGGCTGAAGGGTACCAGAACTTTGCATGAATAAACAAGACATTATTCACTCATCAGAAATAAGTAAAGGACAATGAATCAGATTAATTATGTCATAAATGGTCATCATATTACAATATAGTACCATTTATATTTATATATATATACACACAGTACAATTTCCTTTTTTCCAATATGTGCTTCTTTCAAACGACACAACAGTGAGGTCATACCGACATGCAGTCATTTATCACATTTCCATTAGTTTCTCAACACGCTGCAAACACATCAGGCCACATGTCTTCTCCGTCTCTTGACTGAGGACACTGATATGAAGCAGCATGAACGCAGAACATTCCGACAAAAGCCGTTTATTACAGTAAACACAAGTAAGAGAAAATCTTCCTGCATAATTCAGACTATAGGCTCCTCCATAGGTGGAAACAAATCCACCTGCTATTAAGTTGCTTAGCGACAAAGTGAAACCTCTCAGGGTTTAAAGCTCAGTCACTCAGGCACATAAAGAGGATTTTTTTAATTTATCTTTATTTACCTGAAGATAATGGAAAATGGATTCGCAAATCTCTCTTTTAGTACTTACATTATATTCTCTCCTTCCAGCTTCTCAAATGAGATGATTGGCTGTATAATTTTACCATATATTACTTGAACATCTTTTGGTTTTTCTGCTAGTAGTTGGGCAAAATAAGACATAAAGGCATCCTTTGGGCTACAGAAAGGTCTGATGTCTTTTTGTTTTTTTTGATTGACAAATAAAAGAACAACAATTGCTAGTTTAATCAATAATGAAATAATCCAGAGTTACAACCCTAATTAGCATCAAAGGTGTAATGACACAAGCTTTACCTTAAAAAAAAAACAAAAAACAGCAACACCATTGGCAAAAACAACAATAATAATGCTAAATCATCACTTATCACTCACTGTAATGCACTTCTAAGTCAAAACAGTTTCTCTAAAAATGATCAGGCACAGCCAAAGGTAAGGTTCATGGTATTTTATTATCATAATTATCTTTTATTTGTCTATTTTGCTTATGTACTTTACTGCAGCTTATTGTATTTTTATTGCACCAAGTAATTGTTTTTCTATAAGGCCTTTTGGGGACAAGCATTGCAAATTAAATGCTATGATTCCTGGCATTATTCGGCTCAGTGAATACTCTATGCATATTTCTCTGTCTCCATTAAAATAATCAAAAATAAATAACCCAAAACAAATCCAATTAAGATATATATATATATTTTTTTGTTTTTTTGTTTTTTTTAAATGATTATTTTTCTGCAACAGCAAATAGAGAAAAAAATTTGACAAAATGCAAAAGCCAAAATCCAAGACACTTACAAACACTATTTTGTTAGTTCTGAATAAGGTCTTAAACACTTTTTTTTCCCTGCACAACCAAATGTGAAGCCAGCAACACATTCTGTTTTCAATAGAATTTACTGGTATTTCAGCAAAAATCAGATGACTCGAAGTGTAAGCTTTACCTAAAGTCTTTGTTTTGTCACACTGAGGTTTACAGAATTGACTTTGACAAGCTGCAACCAGCAGAAAAAACGCTGTATGTCAACATCAAAACCTCATCAACACACTTTTATCCGAGCTGAGAGGGACACGGTGAGACAGCAGACTCAGGCTTGCTGTTGTTAGAGGCTACTGAGAGATTTGGATCATCTTAAATGTGAGGTGTTACGGGAGTAAGACGCCCTGAGGCTCACATGGGGTTAGGAGGAAAAACATGGTGTTCTGGCACCTGTTGATGACCTGAAGCAGATGATGAAGCTGACGGAGGTGTCGGCCCGAGGGAAGGAGACACAGGAGAGAGAGAGAAGGAAGGAGATTAAAAGGAAGGAATTCTTGCTTCTTTTCTTTAATG